>JBBPNQ010000894.1:0-11072 GCA_038090975.1 Boletellus pseudochrysenteroides
TCAATGAACACCCCGTTTGCTCTGCTGTCTAGCAGGGCCTTGCAGGGCGTTCTCTTTTCCTTGTTTGTTACTGGGCAGACGTTGATGTCCACCAGTACCTCGTTTTTGATATTGAAGGACCTTATACAGATCTGTTCTGGGGTTTCCTTGGCAGCGCCTTCTTTATTTGTTAAAACGGAATTAAGTGTGCATTCCCGTGCACCGAGCCCATCTAGGGACCCCGTTTCGGTAGACATGATAGGGCTATCTACATTGCTAAATTGTTCTTCCTCAACTTCCGCGCTAAAAGCTGCGAAACGATTGTAGGAACTACTCATGCTACTGTGTCCTATTTTGTCCTTTCCTTGTTTTCCGGCAAACTCTGTGCTTACAGCAGCAGATGTCTTGCCGAATCTTCTCGTGCTACCATTGTTCTTGGGAACTTGAGCACCCGGTTTGTTCAAGCTCCGAACTCTTTTCCCTGCTTCTTCATTTCATTTATTTGCATATCGTAGAAATATGCTTTCATCTCTTCATAATTCATTTGTTGGACCATTTGAGATGATCCGTCAGCGCCTTGCAGGCTCCGGCCGCCTTCTTCAGCCGGAGATCCTGGTCGATCCTCCATCGTGCGTAGCGGAATATATTTTGAGCACCTTCTTGTATGCCCTCCCCCAAGGAAGTGGCATTCGGGGCATTCTTTCTTTGGGGTAGGGCAGGTCCATCTGCCGTCTTGCTTAGCCTGGTGCCCCTCCTTTCTGCAGTTAAAACATTTCGGCTTACCGCGGCCGACCACGCTTATGTCCATGGGCTCTCCTTGACCTCCGAAGGTTCTCGACCCTGAGGGGGATCCTTGGGTTGGGGGAGCGTATCGGGTTCTTGCGAGGCAGAAAGCCTCCATGGAATTTCCTATTTTGGTAATCTCCTCGATATAGGAGAGCACCGTCGTCCTCCTTCGTCCATTGAGATAGATCTGCCGCATGATGGGTTCGGCAGTATTTCTTTCAAGGAGGTGGACCCCCTCTGAGTCTGTGACTCCTGCTTCTTGGTAGCACGCGAGCCAGTGCGTGATGAAGGTTTGTACCTTCTCATCTCCTTTCATAAGACAACGCTCCAGGTGCTGCTTAGTGAGATCGGCCTCGTTGGCCATCATGAACCTTTCTTTTAGCATTCCTGCTATTTCTAGTTCATCAGGCCAGCCGAACTGAGATCCTCCGAGGTATTTCTTTATTTGGACGCGAGCCCATTGACCCACGTGATTTTTGTCGGCCTCTCCTGATTTTGGTCTGATCCTTGTAAAGACCGTGATGGCCTTATCTTTGTCGGTTTTGAACACCTCGGCGTTCGCATCCAGGTACAGTCTTAAATTTAGCCACCAAGATTCGAAATCTCAGTAGCTTCTGTCAAATTTGCCAGGGTCCGGCACTCTTTCGACCTTTTTGGAGACGGTGGTCATGACCGTTCCTTGCTGCTGCTGTTGTTGTGCAGCCTGCAGCGAGGCCAATTGTGATTGCAACGCGTTAATTGTTGCGAGCAGCCCTGCGACGTCGAGACCAGGCACTACTCTGGTTGGCGGCTGTGCGGGCAGCGCACTCATTCCTCCGAACCCAGTATGCATCGGGTCGGGGTCCATTCTGGCGTCTGCGGGGGCGAAGCTTTCTTCACTGATTTCCGAGTTGTAGCTCAGAGATCGACTGAATCGAGACGTTTCGTACTCTTTGTAGACCTTGGGCCGGTTGCGCCGGCTGAGGCTGTTGTCTTAGGGGTGGGGGAATGAGGTGTTCATACCTCCTTGGGTCTAGATCAATGTATTCGCGGCGTTCCGCATAGAGGTCGTTTGGGTCGGGTGTGTTGCCGATGTTACGGAAACCGGCTCGTAGGAAGTCGAAAAATTCAAGGGGAAAATCTTGTTGTTCTACCTTTATTGGGGTAGCGTCGTTGGGGTCGAACTCAAGGATGGGGGGGGGAGAGGAGGATTCTTTCTTAATTGGGATCATCCGTAGTATGGTAACTTCGTGAGGATCGAAATCACTCCAGCGAAGATCCTATCGGGTCAATGGCCTTTCCCAACTAGGATATGTACGTATTGCTTGTTTTACGGCGGGCACAGTACCACTCTTGCGCCGTAAGCAAGGGAAGACTACTTTCGTAAAGATAGAATGTGCCTCACGAGGACACGGGAACATTTTTCCCAAAAGAAGGTGAACTAAGGTAGAGGGCGGGGATCAGCCACTTTAACTCCTCTCGAGGAGACTCTTTGAGCTAAGCCTAAGGCTTCGCCCCTTCAAGGCTGTAGGGCCAAGGGATACGTAAAAAAAAAAGAGGGGGAGTAGGTATCGTAATTCCCGTTGAGCCTCGGGTCCGGCTATATGGTTCCCCTTACCGCTGGGGGGCATGGGCAAAGATGTGAAGGGTGGAGGGGGTTGTTGTCGGTGACGGTAGTCAAAGAGAAGTCAAGTTCTATGTAAGCAACCACTAGATCCTGTACAGGACTAGGGTCACCGATGAAGAAACTTGGAGGGAAGTGGACAAGAGGATGTAGGGGAATTCCCACAAGAACTTGACTGGAGTTCTTGGGGCGATGGGATTCAGGATTAGTTTGTACTTATTGTGCTACTGGTCCATGCACGTATGGGCTAGAACATTCTAGACTATAGCAGAGATTAATGAGGCTATGCATGGCTATGTTAGAATGGAAGAGAAGGAACGGGGATTAAAAGAGTGAGGCATGATGTCATGATGACATCATAGGCCTAGACCAGGTCACATGTATAGTCACGTGTTAGTCGTCGAAAAGTTCTAAGTCCAATGATAAGGTATATGCAGAGATAGGATGTCTGCAAAGGTTACGATAGGGGTTCAGAGAGTGCGTTCGTAACACCTAGGCCCTAGTGGCATACCCTTCCAATTGCACTTCTCTCATTTCTATTGTCTCTAGTTGGTTGGTGCTAGTCTGGTTAGCATTGGTCAGTAACCTAGGACAAGACCCTAGTGCAACCACCATAGCTTGATAGGCTTTGGTTGTTTCACTCTGAGAGAGACTCAGGTAGAATGAATCAAGAGATAACTCATTAGATTAGATGATCACTAAACTGATCATCTTATATGTATATGTAAAGACAATGTTTGTATCTATGTATGGGAGTGACCATAGATAGAAACATTCTAGAAGATTAGATAAGTATTCTAAGTAAACAGCCAATGGCATATAGAACTCTAGTATGGCATGCTATGACATTATGATTGCACCATCATGATGTCAGTACAACATCATAAGTCTAGATCATTACTAACATGAATAGTGTCAGCCAAAGATCTAGGCTAAAGGTCTGGATTGGATAAGATAAAATAATATCAAGAAATATCTGATCTGATAGGGGCTAATGTAGAAGCAATATCTACATTCTCAACACTGTTTCAGGAGATAACCCGAATGCGAAGGGACAAAGGAATAAACCTCAGGTGGGAATACTCACCTGGATGATGAACAAGTCTGGTAAGATCAAGTGAATAGAGGATAGATCTCTGAGAGGCTCAGGTGGAACGAATAGAGAGATAACTCATTAGATTAGATGATCACTAAACTGATCATCTTATATACGTAACAGAATTGTTTGTATCTATGTATGAAAGTGACCATAGATAGAAACATTCTAGAATGCTAAGTAAGAGTTCTAAGTAACTGTCCAATAGCAGATAGAACTCTAGGTATGGCATGCTATGACGTCATGATGGTGCAATCATGGCGTCAGTATGACATCATAAGTCTAGATCATTACTTAACATGAATAGTGTCAGCCAAAGTCTAGACTAAAGGTCTGGATCGGATAAGATAAAATAATACCAAGAAATATCTGATCTGACAGGGGCTAATATAGATTCGATATCTATATTCTCAACACTCCTCCTCACTGTTCATGTTGGAAATGGAATAAGTGTAAGCATTTTCCTACCTTCAAGAAACTTAAGTTTCCCTAAGTTTTTGGTAAAGATGTCTGTGAATTGAGTATTTGTGATGACATAGAAAAGTTCCACTTCACCAAACTCTACAGCTTCGCGAATATAATGATTAGAAATGCAAACATGTTTTGTACGACCTTCTTGTGCTGGATTGGAGGCTAAGAAGATAGCTCCTTGATTGTCTATGCACATGGGGATGCGTGAAAGTGGAATCTTAATCTCACCAAAGAGATTTGTAATCAACTGTAGTTGTTTAGCACATTCAGTCATACCACAATATTCTGCTTCTGTGGATGACAGTCGAACATGTTTTTGTCGTCTGGATAGCCATGAGACTATTCCGTTAGCAAGAAATATTGCATAGCCTGTAGTTGAGCGAGATGTTTCCACATCGCCTGCCCAATCAGTATCTGAATAAGCGATTAGTCCAGATTCAGTTCCAGAAACAGAGTATTTTATGCAGAGATTCTCAGAATGAGAAAGATAGTGAACTATCTGCATTGCCTTCTGCATATGTTCTTCTGTGGGATTGGAAGAGAACTGTGACATTTTAATAATGGCATATGCAATGTCTGGTCTAGTTCCAAGCATAATATAAAGCAAGGATCCAATGACCGATTGATAACGACTTCGCAGAGAAGAATTCTCTTTTCCATCATTAGGATGTGGAATGTATCCTGTAGGAAGAGGAACAGAAGTATCTTTGCAATTCTCTTGACCAAAACACTTAACAACTTTAGAAGCGTACTTGATTTGATCAAGGATAGGGAT
Organism: Boletellus pseudochrysenteroides; assembly: GCA_038090975.1. NCBI lineage: Eukaryota > Fungi > Basidiomycota > Agaricomycetes > Boletales > Boletaceae > Boletellus > Boletellus pseudochrysenteroides. The sequence goes on from JBBPNQ010000894.1 coordinate 4,711, forward strand.
TCTGGATTTGCGATTTCTCGTAATCCGCATGCCAAGATATTCCTTTGCTTCGCCTAAATCGCGAGATTCCCATTTCTTCATGAATTGTTTCTTGTGAGAAAGAACAAGGACCCTGTTACTTCCGATGAAAAGAGCATCATCAACGTAGATGACTATTATAATGATGTCTTTGCCAATAAACTTAACATAAATACCAGAATCGGCTGTACATCTCTTGAAGCCAAAGCTTACAAGGCTTTTGTGAAGCAGTTTGTTCCATTGAGGGGCTGCTTGTTTGAGACCATAAATGGCCTTTCGTAGTCAACAGACCTTTGATTCCTGGCCCGGAATTACGAGACCTTCAGGTTGCACCATGTAGATTTCTTCGTTCAGTTCTCCAAAGAGAAAAGCAGTTTTGACGTCTAATGCTTCGATTTCCCAATCATTTAATGCTGCCAATGCAAGAATGAGTCGAACTGTTTCAAATCTTGCAACTGGAGAAAAGGTTTCTTCATAATCTATTCCGAAGATCTGTGTAAAACCTTTTGCAACAAAGCGAGCTTTTACACGATTGCCTGATCATATGGCAAATACCCATCTCCCTCGGACGGGTTGACGACCTTTGGGTAAAGTGACTATGTCCCAGACCTTTCGGTCGTATAAAGACTTCATCTCTTCTTTAGTGGCATCATACCAAGCCTTTTGTTGATCTCGAGGTAGCTTTGCTATATCTCGGTATTGCTTTGGTACGGTCCAATCACTATGATCTACAGCAACTGCAAAGTGATGAGATAACCACTTGTTGCTGTACATTTCTCCTAGATTATCTTGCTCATTGGTTGGTTCCTGTTCCGAAGAATCAGGAGTAACTTCCATATTTGGAGGTTCTATCTCCTCCTGAATGGTTTCAAGTCCTTGATCTATATCTCTCTGAATTTGCACTGGTGGACGATCACCATAAGCATTATCAGGTAAAAATCGTGGTTAAGGTGCATGATTGGATCTCCTTTGTGCAATAGGAGGTCTAAAGTTAGATCTATCATCTCGTAATGGATGGTATTGATGAGGACAAGCACGAAACTCTGGTAATGATTCTCCAGAATGTTGTCTGGGAGGCATCCAGTTAGCACGAATAGGTGCTGGAACCCACCATTGATCATCATCAGATGGGGAAGGAGGAGAATTTGAAACAAGATAATGTTTATGCTGATGCATATCGTCTTTATCTGGACGTTCTCTAGTTTCTGGAGTAGGTCTTCTCACACCAGGTCGTAGTGGAGAGAATAAAGTCCTTTCCGATCTTGCTGGACTTTCTCCAAAATCTAGGGGTGACATTTGTCTAGGAGGTGTATATGGTGGAAACCATGGTCCAGTTGATTCAGGAGAATCTAGTGGATCTGGTGGTTGTATCAGATTATCTCGATTTGGAAGAGGTATTGGGACATATACTGCTCGATCAGGTTCCGGTGCCTGTGATTGGGGGTCACTGTGTGAATGAGGTTCAATTTGATCCTCACCCAATTGTTGATTTAGATCTTCTATTGGAATAGGGGCAGGTCTGTCTTCTTGATCCTTGGAACAATGTGGGAAGAAGTTCTCATCAAAAGTAGCATTAGTTTTGATCACAACTCGATGTCTTGATCGTGACCAGAATCTCCAACCTTTTGTGTTGGGTTCGTATCCTATGAATGTCATTTCTTCTGATTTGGGAGACAACTTGTCCAGCCGTGACTCAGAAGGAATGAAAACATATGCTCGACATCCAAATACTCGAAAGTACGAAGCATCTGGTTTCTTCCCATTGAATAACTCTATGGGAGTTTTCCAGTTATGATGACACATAGGTTGTCTATTATATAAGTGTACTGATGTTTCTACAGCGTCTTGCCAGAACGCTTTAGGAAGACAAGCATGGTGGCGCATTGCTTCTGCCTTTTCTAATATGGTTCTATTAAATCTCTCAGCACGTCCATTCTGTTGTGGTTTATGAGGAACAGAAGTCTGGTGTGTGACACCACGGGAAGTGAGGAACGATTGAAATTCATTTCCCATATATTCCCCACCACGATCCGAACATACGGAGGTAAGGGTGTGACCAGTGAAGGTCTCTGCCCAAGTAACCATATTGTGGAAATGCAGTGCACAATCCGACTTGACCTGCAAGAAGGAGAGTAAAGCATATCCAGAGAAATCATCAATAAACATAAGAATAAACCGTGCACATGAATGTGGTTCGACTGGAAAAGGACCAACAAGGTCAGTGTGAACCAGAGCAAGAGGGCGAGAAGCCCGTTTATCTGAGGATGAAAAGGAGCGATCAGGCATGTTACCAATCTGACAACCCCGGCGAGGTGGAAGTGCAGAAGGTAGAGATAGAGAAGGGACACCTGATAGATTGGTTGATGCTTGTTGAAGAGCATTTCGAGAAGTGTGACCAAAACATTGATGCCAGATTTGATAAGAATGATCATCCGTAAGAGAGGTAACAAGTTTCACCATAGGAGTAATCTGTTTCGACTGAAACCAATGGAGATTGTTCGCAGGGGATAAAGCAGTAGCCTATATCACCATGCGTCCTTTCTTGTTCCAGAAGAATGATCCCTGATTATTAATCTCACAGTGAAAGCCGTGGCGAGTCATCTGTGATACAGAGAGAAGGCGATGTTTAGATTGAGGGGCAAACCATACTTCTTTCAAGGTTAATACAGGAGCGTCAAAGGAGGCGTCATCCTGTTGCAGTAGTACTGTGCCTGGTCCATGCATGGATACAGTGGATCCATTAGCCACAGAGGCTGTTCGTGTATTAAGACCAAGATGAACAAAGTCATCTATAAATGGTGACAGGTGATCAGTACAACCACTGTCGATCATCCAATGAGACTGGTTGAAATGCGATCCTGCAGAATCATCCTGGAGTGTATGTGCTCCGATATAGAACAAAAGGTGTTCATTGGAGACAGAATCATATACAAGATCATTTGGATCTACTCCCTCTGTAGCTTTGTCCATAGCTACGGCCCATTCAAATTCTTCCTGTGTTATCTGATGAGGATCAGGAGTGATATATGTAGAGTAGTCCTGGGCTGATGCGCTTGTATGATGTGCAGTGTCCGAAACAAGTCCACCAAGAGAAAAAGTTTGTTTCTTCTTTCCTTTCCTGTCTCGCTTACGAGAGATTGGTTCTCATTCGAAATGATCGGTAGGTGTTTCTGAAACAAAAGGTTCCGGTGGTAACGTAAGCAGTATCTCTCGTCTCGTAGACGGTCCTGCTCCTTCTTTAGAGACATCAGACGGAGCGGGGTTGAAAGGAAGGTGAATTGGTTCCAATATCCATACCTGTATCCATTTCTGCATCTTTGTCAACGGCACCAGTTTCCCAAGAGTTGAAGTCAGTGCCTTCAGTGATTTCTTGAAAACGTGGCATGTCGTTGTAATCAACATGCTCATTGTCGTAATGAGACCATGCGATATTGCCTATAGAGGCATTAGGTTCTGCTTCGGTTGCTTCATTTAGCTCAATATCCGTGGAAATAACTTCATGTACGAAACCTTCTCCCTCAATGGTGTTAGCCTGAGGGGCCTTTCCTTTTCCTTTTCCTTTGCCCTTGTTTGCCTGTCGCAATTCAAAGCCTTTGTGACGGTGTTCTTTATTCTTCTGTTGAACAGAAGAGTAAGGGCGTCTCTGCTGAAACCCTTGTTGTCCCTGGCCGTAACCAGGGTTGGGAGTAGGTCGATTAAAGTTCTGCCCCTGAGGGCGTTTCCACTGATTGTGGCATGGAGGACCACGTTTAATTACCGTTGTGCGATTCAAAGAAGCACGGCTTATGTCATTTTCTTTCTCCACATTAGAAATGCGGGATCACAGCGGCTGTCGTGTGCTGTGGAAATCTATCTCCGAAAGAATCTTTCAGGTAATGACGTCAATGGTAAAGTCTGTTTGGGAAGTGGTTTGAGCCACAGTGGAACTAAAGGAAAAGAAATCTTGGGGAAGGCGAGTGAGAAGGAACATTGCTCGGAACGAGTCCGGTAGGTTGAGGCCAGCAAGATTCATCTGGTCAAAGTATGAAGTGATTCTGTTGATATCTTCGTTTGCGGAACGAAGACGGATATCAGAGTTAAGAGCTTGGTGGAAAAGATGAAATTGGCCAGAAAGGCCTCAGGATCCAAAAAGACCGTTCATCTTGTCCCAAAGTGATTTGGCAACTGAAGGATGAGTCACTGTCCCTGCTGGGATATAGTCGTATGTGACATGATGGAGAAGGGAGTCATTGATAGTGTTGGCAATAATGCCACAGATGCATTTGTCAATAACTACCCATTTGTCTTGATCCGCTTGTTGAACACCAGCATGAAGGATGGTGCCTGAGACAAATCCCCAAATGGAGAGTGATTCGAGAGTTGATTGGATGTGGACAGACCAAATGGAGTAATTAGAAGGTCCTTTGAGGATGGGGATATGAGAGAGAATGGTATTGTCAACTTTGAAATTGGCAGAGGTAGTAAGGGCAGCCATTTAGAGCAAATGAATAATATCTGCTAAACCAGTGTCATCAAAAAGATCGATATAGACATATGAAAGAAGTGAAAATGGTGCATTGCCTATTTGTCCTGTTCCTGGTTGTCCTGTCCTTTGTTGTCCTAGTTGTGGTAAAGCGGATGTCCCAAGTCCGCTTCCCATGGAAATATTTTTCTGCCGTTGTTTCCAGGCACGATAATGGTGTTGTTTTCGGGTAAGGCCCGAAGAAGTTATAGATTTCCAATACTGTTGCAACTCCGCTTTGCTTCTTTTCTCCACGGGTACCTGAAAAACGTAACCCGTAGGTAAAGGGTCTTGACTTGCTGTGAAGAAAGAATCTGGGTACAGCGTCGGAAAGAAATGAGGATTTGGGATCGTAAGATCGCTAGTGAATCCTCATTGAAGTATGATTTCTGTATCTCTACAATTTATGTAGGGTAAGTCAATCTCTGGAATTTTATTCCAGGCGTTGCAGTCAAGAAAACTATGAAAGCGTTGATCAAAAGGAATGAGAAAATTGTAAGGCTCAACAGCAAAATGTCCTATAGGCCAAGTTGAAGGAAGAAATTGCGAAAGTAATTGTCTACCACCTTTAAGTAAGGTGGCGAAGTTTTCGTTTTCTTTCACCTTCCTCTGCAGCAAGTCTCTTTCCTCGTTGGAAAGTTCCCACCAAAGATGTGTAAACGACATCTTCTTGGGGAGTACCTGCTGCGTCCTTGATCAACTTCTGTATAGTACGAGATCATCTATAAATATCGTAATTCATATCAGCAAGTTGTAATCAAAAGAATTGATCAAAAAGAAAATTAAAAGTTGTCTGGTCCATTCCCTTGTAGTGTTGTGAGTCTCTCATCATCTCCGGAGGTACCAGGTGCCACTTGTCGTCATCCTGATTCCATAATTCATCATCAAAGACAATGTTTGGCGAGTTGTTGGCTTTGACCAACGTAACATTAGTATAGTTGGTTGGAGGGAAGATATCTCGCCTAAAAATCTCGAAGCCTTGTCCATGGACACGGTGACTTCGGAATGGATGGAGGGATTGAGTCGGAAATGCCCAGCCAGTGCCTTCAAAGGCTTGGGCAATTGTCTCGTCAGTGTACGTAAGTGCAGTGACGGTGTATTGGGCTCCGGACTCAATGGGAGGAATCTGAAATGGGAGAACTTGTCTCCCGCTTAACAACAGAGGGTATCCCTGGCGAATCGGGTATTGCCGTTGGGTATACCACGGCCAAGTCTCGACTTCTGCATAACGACCCCGTGCTACCGCCATGTTGAGATTGAGGATGGGAAGCTGATGGAGTAGGGAGCGGGGCTTGTAGTGAGGGAAGGTCATTAGGACTTGTCGACCTGGTTCGATCTCCCAGAGGATGTGTGTTACGAACGCACTCCTACGAGCCCCTATTGTAACCATCGCGGACATCCTATCTCAGCATCTATCTAATCTTTTGGACTTAGACACTCTTTCGACGACGGTCACGTGACTGGTCACGTGACCTGGTCTAGGCCTATGATGTCACTATAACCTCACGCCTCATTCTTTTCATCTCCGCCTCCTCTCTTCCATTACGCATAGCCGTGAACAGCCCCATTAATCTCCGCTGCAGTCTAGAACGTTCTAGCCTGCACGCGCACGGACCAGTAGCACAACATGTACAAACACCAATGTAGTATATAGTCCTGAATGCCAACGCCCCAAGAACTCTAGTCAAGTTCTTGTGGGAATTCCCCCTTGATCCCTTGTCCCACTCTCCTCACAAGTCTATTGTCGGTGACCCTAGTCCAGTACTGGATTAAGCGGTCGCTTACATAGAACTTGACTACCCTTCACTACCGTCACCGACAACCCCTCCTCTACCCCTCTTAT
>JBBPNQ010000895.1:0-11054 GCA_038090975.1 Boletellus pseudochrysenteroides
AGAAGATTGGGGCTGCAGAGTGTAGGGAATTGATTGAGAGAATGCCCAGAAGGATTGAAGAGGTAATCAAGGCAAAAGGAGGATACACCTCCTATTAACTTGTATACCCTATATATCAGCAACAAAACTGAGTCAATGAGTACCCTGCATTAATTGATGATTATCTCCGCATATAGAAAGAATTACATAATACATGTATATATTTTTGGAAAGCTCCTGATGAGGGCTTTCTAATGATATGTGGGTTTGAGGGTCTAGCATCAATGGTTCATCCAATATTCACTAGACAAGTCAAATGTACCAAACATTGACTCAGTTTTGTTGCTCACTGTATGTTAATATCTACTAGCACTTTGTTCTTAATGTTGAAGGACCTTATGCAGATCTGATCCAGGGTTTTAGGTGGTGTAATATTTTCTTTATTAGTCAAAACTGAATTAAGCCTGCATTCCCATGCAGCAAGCCTATCTAGGGATCCAGTTTCAGTGGAGGTAGAACTACTCTGACTAATTTGTCCTTTCCTAGTAACTTCCACACTTGAAGCAGCAGAATGACTACTAGGACTTCTTTGTCCTACTAAGTCTGTATTACATTGTCCTTGTGGAGCCTGATCACCCAGTTCGATCAAACTCTGAATTCTCTTCCTGTTTCTTGCATCTCGTTTATTTGCATATCGTAAAAGTATGCCTTTATCTCATTGATGTTCATTCCTGGTATGAGTTTAGAAGGTTCATGATTGCTTGATGGGCTCAGGCCACTTGTTGTAGCCAGAGGTTCTGCTCTCTTCTCCAACACTCATATCACAGTAAATTTTGAGCACCTTCTAGTATGCCCTCCCCCAATGAAGTGACATTCTGGGTACTCTTTCTGTGGTGAGGGGCAAGACCATCTGCCATCCTGTTTAGCCTGATGGCCTTCCTTTCTGTAGTTGAAGCACTTGGGCTTACTGTGGCCCACTGTGCTAATACCCATAGGCTCTCCACAGTCTCCAAAGGTCCTTGTTCCTGAAGGGGTATCTCTGGAGGAGGGAGTATATTGGGAATGAGAAAGCTTGAAAGCCTCCATCGAGTTCCCAATCTGTGTGATTTTATCTACATAGTCAGCCACCAGGGACTGTCATTTGTTGTTAAGGTATATTTGCTGCATGATAGGCTCAGCAGTGTTATGTTCTAGGAGGTGGACTCCTTTCAAATCTGAAACCCTGGCTTCTTGGTAGCATGCAAGCCATTGCATGATGAAAGTCTAAACCTTTTCATCACCTCACATTAGGCAACATTCTAACCTTTGTTTGGCCAAGTCAGCCTCATTGGTGGTCATGAACTATTCTTTTAGCATGGTTGAAAGCTCAAGCTCATCTGGCCAGCCATGGAGCAATCATCCCAGGTATCTTTTAATTTGTACTCAGGCCCATTGTCCCATGTGGTTTTTATCAGCTTCCCCAGATTTGGGGCTGATCCTTGTAGAGACTGTGATGGCCTTATCCTTGTTTGTTTTGAATGCCTCAGTGTTCTCATCCATGTACAATCATGGGTTGAGCCACCAGGACTCAAATTCTCTGTATGATCCATCAAACTTCCCTGGATCTGGGACTCTCTCAACCTTCTTTGATGCTGTGGTGGTGACCACTGCTTGGGGCTACTGTTGGGCCTGCAGCAAGGCCAGTTGGGATTGTAAAGAGTTAATTGTTGCCAGTAAGGCAGTGATGTCAAGGCTGGGTGGCAGCTGCATGTGCTGCATGCTTGTTCTGGCAAACCCAGTATAGGTTGGGTCTGGGTCCATTCTTGGGTTGGTAGGGGCAAAGCTTTCTTCACTGATTTCTGAGAATGGGCTCAGAGATGGAGAGGAGGGATATGTTTTGGATTCTTTGTAGGCCTCTTGCTGGTATTGGTTCTGGCTCTGGCGTTGGTGTTAGGGGAGGGAGAGGTCACTGCCTATTTGGGCATAGGTCATTGTCAATGTATTTGTGCTGGTATGTGTAGAGTTCTTCTGGTGTTGGAGTGTTACTGATGTTTCTGAAACCAGCTTGTAGGAAGTTGAAGAACTTGAGGGGAAAATCCTCTTGTTCTATTTTTATAGGGGCATGACTGATAACCAGGGAGTTGTGATACTAGATTATGATGTCTTGCTGTAGTGAGCCAACAACAGGTACCAGAATCTTGTCCTTAATATGCTCTAAGCCATCTGCATCAAGTGTTGTTCTGTGGGAAGGATTTTCCTTTTGGGCTTCCTTCACAATTCAGGATATGCTTCTCAGCTCCATGGATTCATGTGATGTTAGCCCCTTGGATTCTTTCAGCTGGAAGAATCTAAACCTGGGCATTGTCTTGCTCTATGCCAATAGCATGGTCTTCTTGGCATGAGAGTGTGTCAGCCTTTCCCATGGAGATACCAGGCTTCTTTACCAAAATGTAATTGAATTGGGACAGGTACTGCACCCATCTGGCCTGTTGTCAATTTAAATCTTGCTTGACCATGAAATATTGTAAGTTTGCATGGTCCGTCCAGATTTTGAATTGGAACTTAGCTTCTTCAAGGTAGCAGTGCCATTGCTTAAGTGCAAGGATGATTGCCAACATTTCATTATCTGTGGTGGGGTAGTTCCATTGCTCCGGTGTCATAGTGTGGGAAGAGAAGGCCACTGGATGCCACCCTCCTTCCTTTTCAATTGATAATACACCATTGGTGGCAAAATCTAAGGCATCAGTTTCCAGGCAGAATAGTTGGTCATTATCTGGGTATGCTAGTACTGGAGCTGTGGTAAACTGTTTCTTTAAATGCTCAAAGGTGGTGTTTTCCTTGTCAGACCACACCCATGGTTGGTCTTTTTTGGTTAGGTTGTTGAGGGGATAACTTAATTGGGAGAAGTCCTTGATAAACCTTTAGTAGAAGTTGGCTAGACTGAGAAAGCTTCTTACTCCTTGGACATTGTGTGGGGTTGGCCATTCCAGGATGGCTTTAACCTTTTCTTGCTCCATTTTTATCCCTTGTTGGGACATGATCACTCCCAGGAACTCCACTTCTTTTGTAAAGAAGGAGCATTTTTTAGGTTTGGCAAAGAGGTTGTTCTCTTGTAGCCAATGCAATACTTCCTTTACCATTTCAGCATGTTCTTCTCTTGTTCTGTTTGTAAAGATCATTATGTCGTCAATGTAGACAATGACACATTCACTCATGTCAGCAAATATCTCATTCATCATTGTTTGGAATGTGGCAGGCAAATTACATTGCCCAAAAAACATGACGGTGGGTTCAAAACTCCCATTGTAAAAGACAAATGCTCCTTTCCATTCATTGCCTTCCTTGAATCGGATATTATTGTACCCCTACCTTAGATCTATCTTGGTGAACCAATTGTAAGCAACTGTCAATCCTATACAGAACTAGGGTCACCAATGATAGCACTTGTGAGGGAAAGGAGTAAAGGGATCTTAGTGGGAAGTCCCACAAGAACTTGACTAGAGTTCTTGGGGTGATAGGTGAAAGCAACCGCTAGATCCTGTACAGGACTAGGGTCACTGATAAAAAAACTTGTGAGGGAAAGTGGACAAGAGGTCTAGGGGAATTCCCACAAGAACTTGACTAGAGTTCTTGGGGCATTGGGATTCAGGTTTATATACTGTTTACAATGTTTGTACATATTGACCATGTGGTCTGTGCTCGTAACGGGTTAGAATGTTCTAGATTGTAGTGGGGATTAATGGGGCTATGTGTGGCTATGTGTAATGGAAGGGCAGTGAACAGAGATTAAAAGAGTGAGGTGTGATGTCATAGTGACATCATAGGCCTATCAGGTCATGTGACAGTTGTCAAGAAAATGTTCTAAGTCCAAAAGATAAGATAGATGTGAAGATAAGATGTCCATGAAGGTTACAATAGGGGCTCAGAGAGTGTGTTCATAACACCACCCCCCATCTAGGGCTTGACTTCCAGGCAAGAAAAGACATCACATGTGGCAGGCATCAGTTCAAAGTGGTTAAATAACGAGTAGAAGGCCATGTTGGTCATTCATAAACACCACAGGGCCAAAGGATATGAGGTGTAGAAGTCTATTATTGCCTCCCTGGCATGAGATAAATTAGATTCAGGTTCCCACATTTGATCAGAGTTGTCATACTCCTTCCAGTGTACCAGAAATTCCACCTTATTTCATTTAAGGCATGAGTCTACTAAATAATCAATTTTGAATTCTGTATCTTCCTCATCTGTAACAACAAGCAGTCCAGGGGCAACAAGGGGTTGGCCTGGTAGTGTCTCTTGGTATGGTTTGATGTGTGAAATGTTAATTACAGGATAGATCTTCATAGAAGACAGCAATTGGAGTTTGACCATGTTGCTCTGATAAGGTCCATGATGATATAGGGGCCCAGCCATCGTTCCATAAGCTTCTTCAAAGTGCAGGGAAGTTGTAAATTAGATGTAGAGAGCCAGATCTGCTGGCCAATGGAGAACTCATGGGAAGCCAATTGTTGCTTATCAGCCTGAAGTTTCATGGCATCCTGTGCCATTTTCAGAGAAGATTTAGCCTGGTCAAAGGCCGTGGAGAAGTCAGTTGCAAATGTGGTGGCAGCTAGTGCCTTTCCTTTTGCAGGTTCAATGCCCATTTGGAGGGTGTAGGAATGGGTAAGTGAGAAGGGGGTTTTGCAGGTAGCTGAGGCCACCTGATTGTTGATGGTGAATTGGGCCAGGATAAGCCACTGTGGCCAATCCTCTTGCCATTTGGTGCAGAATAGTCGGAGATATGTGGAGATCTCCCAGTTCATTTGTTCAGTCTGTCCATCTGTCTGAGGGTGATATGTGGTGGACATTTTGAGGTTGATTTTGAGAACCTTTGCAAGTTCTTGCATAACTAAGGCAGTGAACTGTGGGCCATGGTCTGATATGATTGATTTAGGAAGTCCATGATGCTTCCATACATGATCTCTGTACAATTGGGCTGTTCCCAGGGCCACCACAGTTTTGGTGGTGGGAATTATCTTGACTGATTTGGAGAATTGATCTACTACCATGAGTATTGAATCTTTTCTGTCAATGGTGGGGAAGTCCATGATGAAGTCTGCAGAGACGTCTTCCCAGGGACCCTGGGGTATGGGAAGGGGCTGGAGTAAGCCTGGGGGTGCCTTATTCAAGGGCTTCATTCTGGCACAGTGATCATACCGTGCTGTGTATTCCTTGATTTATTTGGTCATCCCTGGCCACATGTAGTATCACCATATGTGTTTCAGAGTCTTCTTGTTGCTGGCATAACCTATCACTGGTGAGTCGTGATACTGTGAGATAATGTCCTGAGGTAAAGTGTCGACATTAGGCACCACAATTTTCTTTTCTTTTCACTCTAAGCCATCTGCATTGAGTGTTGTCCTGTGGGATGGTTTTTCCTTTTGAGCATCCTTCACACATTGTAAGACCTTTTCTTTGCCGCCATGGACATGTGTGAGTTCCACCCCTTGGATCCTTTCAGCTGGAAGGATTTGAATCTGCACATTACCCTGCTCTATGCCAATGGCATGGTCTTCTCAGCATGAGAGTGTGTCTACCTTCCCCATTGTGGTACCCAGTTTCTTTACTGAAAGATAATTGAACCTTAACAGATATTGGGCCCACCTGGCCTGTCATCAGTTCAGATCTTGCTTTACCATGAAGTACTGGAGATTCACATGATCCATCCAGATTTCAAACTGGAATTTTGCCCCTTCAAGGTAATGGTGCCATTGCTTGAGTGCAAGGATGATTGCCAGCATCTCCTTATTGGCTATTGGGTAGTTCCGTTGTTCTGGTGACATTGTGTGAGAAGGGAAGGCTACTGGGTGCCATCTCCCTTCCTTTTCTATTGATAGTACACTGCCTGTAGTGAAGTCCAATGTGTTGGTTTCTAGCCAGAATTTCTGATTGTTGTCCAGGTAGGCCAGCACTGGGGCTGTCGTGAACCTTAGTTTCAAGTCTTCGAAGGCAGCATTTTCCTTTTCTGACCACACCCATGGTTGGTCCTTTTTTGTTAAATTGTTCAAGGGGTGGCTGATCTTGGAGAAATCCTGTATGAATCTCTGGTAGAAGTTGGCAAGCCCTAGGAAACTTCACACACCTTTGACATTGTGTGGTGTGGGCCATTCCAGGATCACTTTGACCTTTTCTTGCTCCATCTTGATTCCCTCCTGGGACATGATCATCCCTAGGAACTCAACTTCTTTGGCAAAGAAGGAGCACTTTTCTGGTTTAGCAAAGAGGTCATTTTTTTGGAGCCTTCACAGAACTTCCTTTACTATCTCCACATGTTCCTCCTTCATTCCATTCATGAAGACTGTTATGTCATCTATGTAGACAACTATGCAGATATCCATGTCTGCATATATTTCATTCATCATTATTTGGAATGTGGCAGGAGAGTTGCACTGCCCAAAGAACATGACCATGGGTTTGAAACTTCCATGGTGGCAAATGAATGCTCCTTTCCATTCATCGCCTTCCTTGACCCTTATGTTGTTGTACCTCCATCTAAGGTTGATCTTTGTAAACCACTTCGATCCTTTCACCTTGTCTACTAGTTGGGAGATCAAAGGTAAGGGGTAATTGTTCTTAACTGTCCACTCATTGAGATAGCGGTAGTCTTGCACCATTCTTTTTTTTCCATCTTTCTTTGGGATGAAGAACACTGGTGATGTTTGTGGTGATTTTGAGGGCCAAATATAGCCTTTTCGTAGTTGTTCATCTATGAAGTCAGACACCTCCTTCTGTTCTTCCACAGATAGTGGGAATATTCTTCCTTTCTTGGGGACAAACCCCTCTTTGAGGTCTATTGCATGGTCCTAGGGTTTCCTTGCAGGGAGGCATTCTGAGACTTTCTTGGAGAACACTTCTAAGTACTTATGATACTCTTTCGGGGTCTGCTCTTCCAAGGGAAGGTCCATGGGTTTTTCCTTTTCCAATGCTTTTATCTTAGCATAAGCATATGGGGCATTGGCTATCTCCTGTTCTTTGAGGGACCATAGGGATGTAGCCCTGTCTGAAAGGAGGTAGCAGGTTTTGGGGTAGTGGGTCATCTTTACCATGCCTTGTGCCCAATCTATTTTGGGGTTGTGCTTCTGTAGCCATGTGTGCCCTAAGATTAGACTGTTGCATCCTAGGTTAGTGACTTCAGCAATCACCTGCTCCCTATATCCTTGGTATTCAATAATTAGCTCTGCCTTATGTGTGATGGTCCTGGCGAAGTTCTGGGTGCCATCTACATTGTACATGTGTAGTGGCCTTTTGATTTTTGAGGTGAATATCTTCTTTTCTTTCACCCAGTTTTGGTCAATAAATACCCTGTTTGCTCCACTGTCAAGCAGTGCCTTGCAGGGTATTTGCTTTTCCTTGTTGGTGGCAGGACAAACATTGATGCCCACCAGGACTTTGTTTTTTATTTTAAAGGACCTTATACAGATCCATTCTGGGGTTTTTATAGCACCTTCTTTATTGATTAAAACAGAATTAAGCCTGCATTCCCATGCAGCAAGCCCATCTAGGGACCCCATTTTGATTGACATAACAGGACTATTGCTACATTGTTCTTCTGTAACCCTTGTGCTGAAAGCAGCATAGCAGTTATGGAAACTACTTGTATCTTTCCCTTTTTTGGCAATCTCCGTGCTTACAGCAGCAGATGACTTGCCGAGACTACTCCGTCCTACTTTGTCCTTGGTACTACATTTGTCCTTAGGAACCTGATCACCCAGTGTGATCAGGCTCCAAACTCTTTTCCCTGTGCCTTCATCTCATTGATTTGCATGTCATAGAAGAAAGCTTTCATCTTGTTGTAATTCATCTGTTGTATGAGTTGAGAAGGTCCTTGAGTGCTTGATGGCCACGAGCTGCTTGCTTGAGGTGGTGGTTCTGCTATACCCTCCACCATTTGTATTGGAACAAACTTCAAGCATTTTCCTGTATGCCCTCCCCCAAGGAAGTGGCACTCCTGGCACTCTCATTTTGGTGATGGGCAGGTCCATCTGCCATCTCGTTTAGTGGGGTGTCCTTCTTTCCTGCAGTTGAAACATTTGGGCTTACCATGGCCCATCACACTAATGTCCATTGGCTCATCATGTCCTCTGAAGGTTCTCAACCCTGAGGGAGTGTCTTGGGTCAGGGGAGCATATTGTGATTGTGAGAGGCAGAAGGCCTCCATTGAGTTGCCAACTTGAGTTATTTCGTCAATGAAATCAGCCACCAGGGCCTTCCCTTTCCTGTTCATGTAGATTTGTCTCATGATGGGTTCCGTGATGTTCCTTTCTAGGAGCCAGACTCTTTCTGAATTTGATACTCTGGCTTCTTGGTAGCATGCAAGCCAGTGCATGATGAATGTTTGGACCTTCTTGTCACCTCTCATGAAGCAATGCTCTAGTCTTTGCTTGGCCAAGTTGGCCTCATTGGCAGTCATGAACTGCTCTTTGAGCATTTTTGAGAGCTCAAGCTCATCAGGCCACCCATGGAGCAATCTACCAAGATATTTCTTTATTTGCACACAAGCCCACTGACCTGCATGATTCTTGTCAGTTTTCCCCGACTTTGGTCCAATGCATGTGAAGACCATGATGGCCTTGTCCTTGTTTGTTTTAAATGCCTCTGTATTGGTGTCGAGGTAAAGGTGGAGATTAAGCCACCATGATTCAAAGTCTTGGTATGACCTGTTGAATTTCCCAGGGTCGGGGACTCTTTCCACCTTCTTTGAGACGGTGGTGGTAACTGTTCCTTGCTGCTGCTGTTGTGTGGCCTGCAGTATGGCCAGCTGTCATTGGAGTGTGTTAATTGTTGCCAGCAAGCTGGCGACATCTAGACCAGGTGGAGCTCCAGTTGGTGGCAGCGCAGGTGGTGCACTCATTCTTGTGTACCCAGTAAAGGTCAGGTCCAGGTCCATTCTTGCATCAGCAGGGGCAAAGCTTTCTTTGCTGATTTCTGAGATGTAACTCAGAGACTGACTAAATTGAGACATTTCATACTAGAGTTAGGCCTTGAGCTGGTATTTGTTCCGGTTGAGGCATGGGATTGTGGAAATGGAGAGGTCTTTGCTGATTGGGTCATGGGTCATTGTCAATATACTCTTGCCTATAAGCGTAGAGTCCTTCAGGAGTGGGAGTGTTGTCAAGATTTCTAAATCCAGCGTGTAGAATGTCCAAAAATTGGAGGGGGAAGTCTTCTTGCTTGATTTTGGTGGGGACCACATTATTCAGGTTGAATTCAGTGAGTGGGGGAGGAGGTTAGCTTTCTCACTTAAAAAAGGGAATCATCTGTTTGTTATCATAGATCTGCAAGGACCTTTGTCACTCCAGCAGAGATCCAATCAGGTCAATAGCCACCCAACTTGGATATGTACATATCATCTGTTAGTGGCGGACACAGTACTGCTCTTGTGCCATCAACAGAAGACTAGAGTATTTGTAAAGAGATAAGGTGCCTCACATGGATGTGGAAATATGTTCCCAAAAGAAAGTGAACTAATTGTATAGGGTGGGGATCAGCTGCTTTAACACCTCTCAAGGTGACCCTTTGAGCTAAGCTTAAGGCTTTGCCCCTTCAAGGCTGTAGGGCCATGGTATATATAAAAGTTTCAAATGTGGGGGGTAGAGTATAGTAAATCCTGTTAAGCCTCGGGGCCAGCTATGTGGTTCCCCTTACCACTGGAGGGTGTGGGCAGAGATGAAGAAGTGGAGGAGGAGAGGGGTTGATGACAGTAGCCAAAAGGGTAGTCAAGTTCTATGTAAGCAACTGCTAGATCCTGTATAGGACTAGGGTCACCAACAAAGAAATTTGTGAGGGAAAGTGGACAAGAGGTCTAGGGGAATTCCCACAAGAACTTGACTAGAGTTCTTGGGGCATTGGGATTCAGGTTTATATACTGTTTACAATGTTTGTACATATTGACCATGTGGTCTGTGCTCGTAACGGGTTAGAATGTTCTAGATTGTAGTGGGGATTAATGGGGCTATGCGTGGCTATGTGTAATGGAAGGGCAGTGAACAGAGATTAAAAGAGTGAGGTGTGATGTCATAGTGATATCATAGGCCTATCAGGTCATGTGACAGTTGTCAAGAAAATGTTCTAAGTCCAAAAGATAAGATAGATGTGAAGATAAGATGTCCATGAAGGTTACAATAGGGGCTTAGAGAGTGTGTTCATAACAATGGGATTCAGGTCTATATAGTATACAGGTGTTTGTACATATTGACTACATGGTCCATGCATGTACAGGCTAGAATGTGCTAGACTGTAGTGGAGATTAATGAGGCTGTGCATAATGGAAGAGAAGGAATGGAGATTAAAAGAATGAGGCATGATGTCATAGTGACATCATAGGCCTAGACCAGGCCATGTGACAGGTCATGGGTTTGTTTGTTTGGAAAAGTTCTAAGTCCAAAAGATAAGATAAAAGAGTGATAGGGTGCCTGTGAAGGTTACAGTAGGGGCTTAGGGGTGTGTTCATAACACCATCCCCTGTCTAAGGCTCAACTTCCAGGCAAGAAAAGACATCACACTTAGCAGGCATTAGGTTGTAATGGAAAAATAAAGAAGTGAAGGCAACAGTAGTCATTCATAAATGCTGCAGGGCAGAGGCGTGAGAGGTGTAGAAGTCTGTGATTGCTTCTTTGGAGTGGGATAAATTAGATTCTGGTTCCCATATATGGTCAGAGTCATCATACCCCTTCCAGTGAACCAGGAATTCCATCTTATTTCATTTAAGGCATGAGCTGACTAAATAGTCCACTTCAAATTCCATATCACCCTCATCCATAACAATGAGTGGCCCAGGGGTGATAAGGGGCTGGCCCAGTAGTGTCTCCCAATAGGGTTTGATATGGGATAGATTAATAATTGTTACGAACACACCCTTTGGCCCCTATCATAACCTTCGCAGACAGCTTATCAGCAACTATCTTATCTTTGGACTTAGACCTTTTTCTTGACGACTAGCACATGACCGACCATGTGACCTGGTCTAGGCCTATGATGTCACTATGACATCACGCCTCGCTCTTTTAATCTCCGTTCCTTCTCTTCCATTCTAACATAGCCACACATAGCCTCATTAA
>JBBPNQ010000896.1:0-11052 GCA_038090975.1 Boletellus pseudochrysenteroides
AAATCGGAGGCAGGCCAGATGGGCCCAATATTTATCCCGGTTCGATTACCTGTTGGTAAAGAAGCCCGGTACCGCTATGGAAAAGGCAGACACACACTCTTGACAAGAAAACCATGCCGTTGGCATTGAACAAGACAATGCACAGGTTCAGATCCTTCCAGCCGAAAGGATCCAAGGGGTCAACATCATGCGAGTCCATGGAGGTGAGGAGAAAATCCTAAAATGCGTAAAAGAGGCCCAAAGAGAAAACCCCTCCCATGGGACAACACTTGACACTGACAGGCTAGAGCAAAAAGAAGACAAGATTGTGGTATCCGATGAAGGCACCTTATGTCAAGACATAATCACACAATACCATGATTCCCCGGTAATAGGTCACGCCAGAAATGAAAAGACCCTGGAACACGTTTGACAATACTACACATGGCTGGGAATGACTGAACAAATCGAAGACTATATGGCACAGTGCAACCGCTGCGCCAGAATGAAACCTTCAAATAAGGCACCCCCAGGCTTACTACAGCCCCTTCACATACCTCAGGGTCCCTGGGAAGATATCTTGGCAGACTTCATCATGGATTTTCCCACCATAGACAGCAAGGATTCCATTCTGGTAGTAGTAGATTGATTTTCCAAATCGGTTGAAATCATTCCCACCATTAAAACCATGACAGCCTTGGGAACGGCTCAATTGTACCGAGACAACATGTGGAAGCACCATGGACTTCCAAAATCAATAGTGTCAGACTGTGGCCTGCAGTTTGCCACTGAAGTAATGAAAGAACTTGCAGGGGTCCTTAAAATAGACCTCAAACTGTCCACCACCTATCATCCCCAAACTGATGGACAAACCGAGTGCATGAATCAGGAGATCTCCACATATCTCCGCCTCTTCTACGCAGAAAGACAAGAGGATTGGCTACAATGGATAGCCTTGGCCCAATTCATTATCAATAACCGGATAGCCTTGGCTACCAATAAAACCCCTTTTTCCCTCACCCATTTGTACACCCCCCGAATGGGCATCAAACCCACCAGAGGGAAGGCGCTGGCCACCAATTCCTTTGCCTCCGACTTCTCCACGGCCTTTGATCAGGCCAAAACACCCATGAAAAAGGTGCAGGATGCCGTGAAACTACAAGCTGATAAACGATGATCGGCTTCTCATGAACTCTCAATCGGCCAGCAGGTCTGGCTCTTCACCTCTAATTTAAGACTACCCCGCACTTCTAAGAAGCTCACAGAAAGGTGGCTGGGCTCCTATGTCATCATGGACCTAGTCAGGAGCAATGTGGTCAAACTCTGGTTGCCATCTTCCATGAAGATCCACCCCATAATAAATACTCCACACACCAAGCCATATTGGGAAACCTTACCCAGACAACCCCTGGTTGCCCCTGGCCCCCTCGTCATCACAGACGAAGGGGATACAGAATATGAAATCGACTATTTAGTAGACTCACACCTTCAACGTAATAAGGTGGAGTTTCTGGTGCACTGGAAGGGGTATGACAACTCCAACTGAACATGGGAACCAGAATCTAATTTATCCCACGCCAAAGAAGCAATCATGGACTTCTACTCTGCTCATCCCTCGGCCCCTTGGCGTCTACGCATGACCACCAAAGCCTTCTTTTCCTTATTTAATCACTACAAACCAATGCCCACAGAACATGACGTCTTCTCTCGCCTGGAAGTCGAGTCTTAGATGGGGGGTGGTGTTACAAATGCACTCCTTGAGCCCCTATCATAACTTTCGCAGACATCTTATCAGCGACATATCTTATCTTTTGGACTTAAAACATTTCTTCGACAACTATCACATGACCAGTCACATGACCTGGTCTAGGCCTATGATGTCACTATGACATCACACCTCATTCCTTTAATCTCTGTTCCTTCTCTTCCATTACGCATAGCCACAGACAGCCTCATTGATCTCCGCTATAGTCTAGAACATTCTAGCCCATATGCGAACGGACCCAGTAGTCAATAAGTATAAACATTGTATTAGTATAAAGGTCTGAATCCCATCGCCCCAAGAACTCTAGTCAAGTTCTTGTGGGATTTCCCGCTAAGTCTCTTGCCCCTTTTTCCTCACAGGTTCGACCGTCGGTGGCCCTAGTCCTGTACAGGATCTAGCGGTCGCTTACAGTGAGGGGCAGGACCATCTTCTGTCATGTTTAGCCTGATGGCCCTCTTTCCTGCAGTTGAAACATTTGGGCTTACTGCAGCCCACTGTGCTTATGTCCATAGGCTCTCCACAGCCTCTGAAGGTCCTTGAGCCTGACAGGCTATCCCTGGAGGGGGGAGCATAGCGAGAACAAGAAAGCTTAAAGGCTTCCATCAAGTTTCTGACTTAGGTTATTTTGTTGACATAGTCAGTGACAGTGGCTTGGCAGTTGTTATTGAGGTATATTTGCCTCATAATTGGTTCTGCAGTGTCTCTTTCGAGAAGTCAAACCCCCTCAGAGTCTGAAATCCCAGCTTCTTGGTAGCATGCAAGCCAGCATGTGATAAAGGTTTGTATCTTTCATCACCTCTCATGAGGCAATGTTCTAATCTTTGTTTGGCCAGATTGGCCTTGTTTGCGGTCATGAACTGCTCCTTGAGCATGGTGGCCAACTTGAGGCCATCAGGCCATCCATGCAGGGATTCACCAAGATATCATTTTATTTGGACACAGGCCCACTTACCCATGTGATTTTTATCAGCTTCCCCCAACTTGGGTCTGATCTGTGTGAAAACTGCAATTGCCCAGTCCTTGTTTGCTTTGAATGCTGAGGCATTCACATCCATGTATAGCTGGAGGTTGAGCTACCAGGACTCAAACTCTCGGTAAGACCCATTGAACTTCCCTGGGTTGAGAACTCTTTCCACTTTCTTTGAGATGGTAGTGGTGACCACTGCTTGGGGCTGCTGTTGGGCCTGCAGCAAGGCCAGTTGTGTCTGGAGTGAGTTAATTGTTGCAAGCAGCGTGGCAACATCAAGACCAGACACTACTCTGGTTTGCTGCTGCATAGGCTGCATGCTTGTTCCTGCTAACCCAGTATATGTCAGGTCAGGGTCCATTCTGGTGGTGACAGGGGCAAAGCTTTCTTCACTTATTTCTGAGATTGAGCTTAGAGAGGGAGATGAGGGAAACTTCTTGTAATCCTTGTGCTAGTATTGGTGCCAGCTATTCTCTTAGAGGGGAGAGGGGGCATTGTCTATTTGGGCGAGGGTTGTTAGTGATGTATTCACACTGGTATGTGTAAAGTTCTTCCAGTGTTGAGATATTGCTGATGTTTCGGAAACTGGCTTGTAGAAAGTTGAAGAATTTGAGGTGGGAGTCCTCCTGTTCTATTTTGATCAGAACAGCATCATTTGGATCAAATTCAGCAAGAGGAGAAAGAGGGGAGCTTTCTCTTTTGAAGAAAGGGATCATCCATAAGGCATTGTACTTCATGAGGATCAAAATCTCTCCAGCGAAGATCCAATTGGGTCAATAGACCTTCCTGACTTGAATGTGTACATAGTACATAGAATCAGTGGGCACAATACTGCTCTTGTGCCGATTTACATACATGTTACCTACTACAGGTAAAGAGAAAAGATGCCTCACATGGACATGGGAACATATTCCCAAACAAAGTTTGAACTAAGGTAGAGGGCAGGGATCAGCCACTTAAACACCTCTCGAGGTGACCCTTTGTGTTCACCCTAAGGGTCTGCACCTGCACAGCTATAGGGCTGAGGTATATGTAAAAGTTTGGAAGGGGGGGGAGCAGAGTATTGTAATTCCCATTAAGCCTCAGGTCCGGCTATGATTTCCCTCACTGCCAGGAGGCACAGGCAAAGATGAAGAGTGAGGGGTGTGGTGTTGATGATGGTAGTCAAAGAGTAGTCAAGTTCTATGTAAGTGACCACTAGATCCTGTACAGGACTAGAGTCACTGACATTCAAACTTGTGGAGGATGGAGGGAAGTGTCTAGTGGGAAATCTCACAAGAACTTGACTAGAGTTCTTGGGGTAATGGGATTCAAGTTTATATAGAGTACAGGTGTTTGTACATATTGACTACATGGTCTGTGTGCACACAGGCTAGAACATTCTAGACTGCAGTGGAGATTAATGAGACTGTTTGTGATGTAATGAAATGGAAGAGAAGTGATGGAGATTAAAAGAGTGAGGCATGATGTCATAGTGACATCATAGGCCTAGACTGAGTCATGTGACTGGTCATATGATAGTTTGTTTGAAAAGTTTCTAAGTCCAAAGATGAGATAAAGGGAGGAGATAAGATGTCTGTGAAGATTATGATAGGGGTTTGGAGGTGCATTTGTGACACTTTCTACTCGCTCCCAGAAGTCCATTATCATTCAAATCACTACTGGCAAGGCTTCTATTGCTCTTTAAGCCATCGAACACATCAATGCCATCATCTTCAACCCTGTCTCCTCAGAAACAGTCAGAAGACTCCTTAGGAAGAACTCTTTCAAGGCTGTAGTGAAGAAGAAGAAGCCATTGATTAGTACAATGCATAGGAAGAAGTGCTTGGACTTTGCTTTGAAGTACAAGGAGTGGACTGTAGAGGACTTGAAGAGGGTAATCTGGTCAGATAAGACTAAAATCAACAGAACCACATCAGATGGAAGGCAGTGGGTATGGAAAAAGGCTGGTGAGGGATTGACTGAAAGGGAGGTCCAGGGCACAGTCAAGTTTGGTGGAGGAAACATTATGGTATGAGGCTGTATGTAAGCAACCGCTAATCCTGTACAGGACTAGGGCCACCAACAAGGAGACTTGTGAGGGAAGTGATTCAAGGACTAGGGGGATTCCCACAAGAACTTGACTAGAGTTCTTGGGGCGATGGGATTCAAGATTATATACGATACATGTGTTTGTACATGTTGACTACATGGTCCGTGCGCGTACAGGCTAGAACATTCTAGACTGCAGCGGAGATTAATGAGGCTGTTCGTGGCTAAGTTAGAATGGAAGAGAAGGAACGGGGATTAAAAGGGTGAGGCATGATGTCATAGTGACATCATAAGCCTAGACCGGGTCACGTGACAGTCACGTGCTAGTCGTCGAAGAAAAGTTCTAAGTCCAAAGGTAAGATAGGATGTCCGCGAGGGTTACGATAGGGGCTGAGAGTGCATTCGTAACATCACCCCCCGTCTAAGACTCGACTTCCAGGTGAGAGAAGACATCACGTTCCGCGGGCATTGGTTCGTAGTGGTTAAATAAAGAGTAAAAGGCTTCAGTCGTCATGCGTAAACACCGAGGGGCCGAGGGGTGAGACGCATAGAAGTCCGTTATGGCGTCTTTGGCATGAGATAAATTAGACTCTGGTTCCCATGTACGGTCGGAGTCGTTGTACCCCTTCCAATGGACCAGAAACTCCACCTTATTCCGTTTAAGGCGCGAGTCTACTAAATAGTCAACTTCGTATTCGCTATCCCCTTCATCTGTAATGACGAGAGGGCCAGGGGCGACAAGGGGTTGTCCCGGCAATGTCTCCCAATAGGGTTTAACACGTGAAATATTTATAACGGGATGAATCTTCATTGAAGACGGCAACCGGAGTTTGACCGTGTTGCTCCCGACTAAGTCTGTGATAATGTAGGGGCCCAGCCGCCTTTCCGTAAGCTTCTTAGAAGCACGGGGCAGTCTTAAGTTAGATGTAGAGAGCCAGACTTGCTGGCCGACGGAGAAATCATGAGAAGCCAATCGTCGTTTGTCAGCCTGAAGTTTCATGGCATCCTGTGCCTTTTTCATGGACATTTTGGCCTGATCAAAGGCCGAAGAGAAGTCGGATGCAAAGGCGTTAGCAGCCGGTGCCTTGCCTTTTGCAGGTTCGATGCCCATTCGGGGGGTGTACGAATGGGTGAGGGAGAAGGGAGTTTTATTGGTAGATCCAGCTACCCGATTGTTAATTGCAAACTGGGCCAGGGCGAGCCACTGTGGCCAGTCTTCTTGTCGTTCTGCGCAGAAAAGGCGGAGACATGTGGAGATCTCCTGATTCATACGCTCTGTTTGTCCGTCAGTTTGTGGGTGGTAGGCCGTGGACATTTTCAGGTCTATCTTGAGGACCTTCACAAGTTCTTTCATTACGTCTGTGGTGAACTGCAGGCCGCGGTCTGATACTATCGTTTTTGGAAGCCCGTGATGCTTCCACACGTTATCTCGGTAAAGTTGGGCCGTTCCCAAGGCCGTCACGGTTTTAGTGGTGGGAATGATTTCGACTGATTTGGAGAATCGATCCACTACCACCAGGATAGAGTCCTTGCCGTCAACGGTGGGAAAATCCATGACGAAATCTGCGGAGATGTCTTCCCGGGGACCTTGGGGTATGGGAAGGGGCTGTAGTAAGCCCAGGGGTGCCTTGTTTGAGGGCTTCATTCTGGCACAGCGGTCACACCGTGCCGTGTATTCCTCAATTTGTTTGGTCATCCCTGGCCACATATAATATCGTTGTATGTGTTCCAGGGTCTTTTCATTACCGGCATGACCTATTACCGGTGAATCGTGGTATTGGGTGATGATGTCCTGTCATAAGGTGTTGACATCAGGCACCACGATCTTGTCTTCCTTTCGCTCTAGGCCGTCTGCGTCGAGCGTTGTCCCATGGGAGGGCTTTTCCTTTTGGACATCCTTGACACGCTTCAAGATCTTCTCTTCGCCGCCATGGACGCGTGTCAATTCCACCCCTTGGATTCTTTCGGCTGGAAGAATCTGAACCTGCGTGTTGTCTTGCTCAATGCCGGTAGCGTGATCTTCTCGGTGAGAGAGCGCGTCCGCTTTTCCCATGGATGTCCCTGGCTTTTTCACCAATAGGTAATCGAACCGGGACAAGTACTGAGCCCATCGGGCCTGTCTCCGATTCAAATCTTGTTTTACCATGAAGTATTGGAGGTTTGCGTGGTCCATCCAGATTTCGAATTGGAATTTGGCCCCTTCGAGGTAATGGCGCCATTGCTCGAGTGCAAGGATGATTGCCAGCATTTCCTTGTCCGCGATGGGGTAATTCCATTGTTCCGGTGTCATGGTGTGGGAAGAGAAAGCCACCGGGTGCCACTTTCCTTCTTTCTCGATTGATAACACGCTGCCAGTTGCGAAGTCCGAGGCGTCTGTCTCCAACTGGAACCTTTGGTCGTTGTCCGGGTAGTGTTACGATCTACCGGTACCCCTACTCTTTTCCTCTATTAAGCTTCATCCAGGACTTATCTTTCGTTTCATGCGATTACCTTTCCACCATTCCATGACGTTCCACAATGTTCCATTTGCTTCGTAATCGCGCTTATCCCTCCACCCGATGTTATCGCATTCTTATGACTAACTCCCTTCAACTTTGTCATTCTGATTACTCTTTCTTCCGATGCCATCGCATCCCTTTCTTCTTGAACATTCTATGACCTTCCATACTTTTCCCGCGACTCGAGTATAAGTACCCTCGTAGCACTAGTTGTAACCCAACCTAGTTCTACTCGAACTATCACTCCTGTCTCGTCCCCTTCGTCTAGGCTTCTTAGCCTTTCCTTAGTCGCCGCTAGGACCTTCAACCTAGGGCACCCCTTAGTCCTCAGCTCTGTCCCATAGTTGGGATTATCTTAAAGACCTCCAACGCATCCCTATAGTTAGGGACTCCCTCGTCCTAGTAAGCCACACTCACCTTCGACGATTCGAGTCTACGCTTGAGCCCACCAGGTCCAAGCGTAACAGGTAGGCGAGCACTGGCACCATGGTAAACCTTTGCTTTAGATGTTCAAAGGTGGTGTTCTCCTTTTCTGACCACACCCATGGTTGGTCTTTCTTGGTAAGATCATTAAGGGGGCGACTTATCTTGGAGAAGTCTTGGATGAATCTCCGATAGAAGTTCGCTAACCCTAAGAAGCTCCATACCCCTTTGACGTTATGTGGCGTGGGCCACCCTAGGACTGCCTTAACCTTATCTTGCTCCATTTTTATTCCTTCTTGGGATACGATCATTCCCAGGAATTCTACTTCTTTGGCGAAAAAGGAACATTTTTCGGGTTTAGCAAAAAGGTTGTTCTCTTGTAATCGTCGGAGTACCTCCTTAACTACTTCCACGTGCTCTTCGCGTGTTCCGGACGTAAAGACCATTATGTCATCGATGTAGATGACTACGCAGGCGTCCATATCGGCATAGATTTCATTCATCATGGTCTGGAACATTGCAGGGGAGTTGCACTGTCCGAAGAACATGACCGTGGGCTCAAAGCTTCCTCGGTGGCAGACGAACGCTCCTTTCCATTCGTCGCCTTCCCTTACTCTGATGTTATTGTATCCCCATCGGAGGTCGATCTTGGTGAACCACGTGGATCCTTTAACCTTGTCCACGAGTTGTGAGATTAACGGGAGGGGATAATTGTTCTTTACCGTCCACTCATTTAGGTAATGGTAGTCTTGTACCATACGCTTCTTGCCGTCCTTTTTAGGCACGAAGAATACTGGTGACGTCTGGGGTGACTTAGAGGGTCGTATATAGCCTTTTCGTGGTTGTTCATCTACGAATTCGGACACCTCCTTTTGTTCTTCCACAGACAACGGGAACACTCTTCCCTTTTTAGGCACGAATCCTTCCTTTAAATCTATGCAGTGATCCCAGGGTTTTCTCGAAGGGAGATGTTCCGAGACCCTTTTTGAAAATACTTCCAGGAATTCGTGATACTCCTTAGGGATTTGCTCCTCCAGGGGTAGATCCGCCGTGGGCTGCTTCTTTTCCAAAGCCTGTATTTTGGCGTAGGCGTATGGTGCGTTATGCAACTCCTGTTCTTCAAGGGTCCATAAAAACGTAGGCCTGTCCGAGAGGAGGGAGCAGGTTTTTGGGCATCTAGTCATTTTTACCGTGCCCCTGGTCCAGTCTATTTCTGGATTGTGCTTCTGGAGCCACGTATGTCCTAGGATAAGATCATTCCTTCCTAAGTTGGTAACTTCGGCGGTCACACGCTCCCGATGTCCTTGGTATTCGATGATTAATTCTGCCTTATGGGTAATGGTTCCGGCAGAATTCTGGGTTCCGTCTACGTTGTATACGTAAAGCGGCCTTTCAATTTTTGAAATGGGTAGTTTTTTGGTCGTCACCCATTTTTGGTCAACAAACACCCCGTTTGCTCCGCTGTCCAGCAGGGCCTTGCAGGGCGTTCTCTTCTCCTTGTTTGTTACTGGGCAAACATTGATGTCCACCAGTACTTCGTTCTTGATGTTGAAGGACCTTATGCAGATCCGTTCCAGGGTTTTCTTGGCAGCACTCTCTTTACTGGTTAAAACGGAATTAAGTGTGCATTCCTGTGCACCAAGCCCATTTAGGGACCCCGTTTCGGTAGACGTAATAGGGCTATTTACATCACTAGATTGTTCTTCCTCAACTTCCGCGCTAAAAGCTGCGAATGGAAGTGACACTCGGTGCATTCCTTTTTTGGGACTGGGCAGGCCCATCTGCCATCACGTTTAGCTTGGTGGCCTTCTTTGCCACAGTTGAAGCATTTGGGCTTACTGCGGCCCACCTCGCTGATGTCCATCGGCTCACCCCGACCTCCGAAGGTTCTCGACCCTGAGGGAGTGTCTCGGGTCGGGGGGGCGTACCTTGTCCTTGCAAGCCGGAATGCCTCCATTGAGTTCCCAACTTTGGTAATCTCCTCAATGTAGGAGAGCACCGTGGTTCTTCTTCGTCCATTCAGATATATTTGCCACATGATTGGCTCGGCGGTATTCCTTTCCAGGAGGCGGACCCCCTCTGAGTCTGTGACTCCGGCTTCTTGATAGCACGTGAGCCAGCGCATGATGAAGGTCTGAACCTTCTTGTCTCCTTTCATGAAACAGCGCTCCAGGCGCTGCTTGGCAAGATTGGCCTCATTGGCCGTCATGAACCTTTCCTTGAGCATTCCTGCTATTTCTAGTTCATCGGGCCAGCCAAACTGAGACCCTCCGAGATACTTTTTTATTTGGACGCGAGCCCATTGACCTGTGTGATTCTTGTCGGCTTCCCCCAACTTGGGACCAATCCTGGTAAAGACTGCAATGGCCTTGTCCTTGTCTGTTTTAAACGCCTCGGCGTTCGCATCCAAATATAGCCTTAGGTTTAGCCACCAGGACTCAAAGTCCTGATAGCTTCCATCGAACTTTCCGGGGTCCGGTACCCTTTCGACCTTTTTGGATACGGTGGTCGTAACTGTTCCTTGTTGCTGCTGTTGTTGTGCGGCCTGTAGCTGGGCCAGTTGCCCTTGGAGGGCGTTAATGGTTGCAAGCAGCCTGGCGATGTCGAGACCGGGCGCTGCTCCGGTTGGCGGCTGCGCAGGCGGCGCGCTCGTTCCTGCGAACCCAGTATAAGTCGGGTCCGGGTCCATTCTTTTGTCTTCTGACGCGAAGCTTGCGTCGCTGATTTCCGAGGAGTAACTCAGAGACTGATTCAAGTGAAACGTTTCTTACTCTTTGGAGGCCTCGGGCCGGTTGTGCCGGCGGAGGCTGTTGTCTTAGGGGTGGTGGGATGAGGTGTGCGTACCTCCTTGGGTCTAAGTCAATGTATTCGCGGTGTTCCGTGTAGAGGTCGTTGGGGTTGGGAGTATTGCCGATGTTTCGGAATCCGGCACGTAAGAAGTCGAAAAACTCGAGGGGGAAGTCTGGTTGTTCTACCTTAATTGGGGTAGCGTCATTTGGGTCGAACTCAAGGGTTGGAGGAGGGGAGGAAGATTCCTTTTTGATGGGAAGCATCCGTAGTACAGTACTTCGCAAGGATTGAAATCACTCCAGTGAAGATCCAATCGGGTCAAAAGCCTTCCCGACTTGGATATGTATATATCGTTTATTTACGGCGGGCACAGTACCGCTCTTGCGCCATAAATAAAAGAAGACTACTTTTGTAAAGAGAAAAGGTGCCTCACGTGGACGCGGGACGTATCCCAAATGAAGAGGAACTAAGGTAGAGGGTGGGGATCAGCCGCTTTAACACCTCTCGAGGTGACCCTTTGTGCTAAGCCTAAAGCTTCACACCTGCACAGCTATAGGGCCGAGGTATACGTAAAAAAAGGGTGGGGGGGTTGGTATAGT
>JBBPNQ010000897.1:0-11031 GCA_038090975.1 Boletellus pseudochrysenteroides
GGATACCCTCTGTCGTTAAGCGGGAGACAAGTTCTCCCGTTCCAGATTCCTCCCATTGAGTCCGGAGCCCCCTATACCGTCACTGCACTTACGTACACTGACGAGACCATTGCCCAAGCCTTTGAAGGCGCAGGATGGGCTTTCCCAACTCAATCACTCTACCCCTTCCGAAGTCACCATGTCCATGGACAAGGCTTCGAGATCTTCAGGTGAGATACATTCCCTCCAACCAACTATACTAACGTTATGTTGGTCAAAGCAAACAACTCGCCAAACATCGTCTTTGACGATGAATTATGGAATCAGGACAACGACAAGTGGCACCCGGTACCTCCGGAGATGATGAGAGAATCGCGACACTACAAGGGGATGGACCAAACAACCTTTAATTTTCTTTTCGATCAATTCTTTCGATTACAACTTGCTGATATGAATTACGATATCTACAGACGATCTCGTACTATACAAAAGTTGATCAAGGACGCAGCAGGTACTCCCCAAGAAGATGACGTTTACACATCTCTGGTGGGGACTTTCCAACGAGGAAAGAGATCTGCTGCAGAAGAAGGCGAAAGACAACGAAAGCTTCACCACCTTACTTAGAGGTGGTAGACATCTACTTTCGCATTCTCTTCCTTCAACATGGCCTATAGGACATTTTGCCGTTGAGCCTTACAATTTTCTTATTCCCCTTGATCAACGTTTTCATAGCTTTCTTGACTGTAATGCCTGGAATAAAATTCCAGAGATAGATTTGCCCTACATAAATTGTAGAGATACTGAAATAGTACTTCAACGAGGATTTACTAGCGATCTAACGATCCCAAATCCTCATTTCTTTCCAACGCTGTACTTAGATTCTTTCTTCACAGCAAGTCGAGACCCTATACCTACGGGTTACGTTTTTCAGGTACCCGTGGAGAAACGAAGCAAAGCGGAGTTACAACAATATTGGAAATCTATGACTTCTTCAAGTCTTACCCGAAAACAACGCCTTTACCGTGCCTGGAAACAATGGCAGAACAATATTTCCATGGGAAGCGGACTTGGGACATCTGCTTTACCTCCATTGGGACAACAAAGGACAGGACAAGCAGGAACAGGACAAACAGGCAACACACCATTCTCACTTCTTTCACATGTCTATATCGATCTTTTTGATGACACTGGTTTAGCAGATATAATTCATTTACTCTAAATGGCTGCCCTCACTACATCCGCTGATTTCAAAGTCGACAATACCATCCTCTCATGTATCCCCGTTCTCAAAGGACCCTCTAATTACTCCATTTGGTCTGTCCGCGTCCAGTCTACTCTCGAGTCACTCTCCATTTGGGGATTCATCTCAGGCACCATCCTTCATGCTGGTGTTCAACAAGCAGACCAAGACAAATGGGTAGTTATCGACAAACACATCTGTGGCATTATTGCCAACACCATCAACGACTCCCTTCTTCATCATGTCACCTACAACTACGTCCAAGTAGGGACAGTGACTCATCCTTCGGTTGCTAAGTTGCTTTGGGACAAGATGAACGGTCTCTTCGGGTCCCGTGGCCTCTCAGGTCAATTTCATCCTTTTCATCAAGCCCTTAACTCCGACATCCACCTTCGTTCTGCTAACGAAGACATCAATCGAATTACTTCATACTTTGACCAGATGAATCTTGCTGGTCTCAATTTACTGGACTCGTTCCAAGCTATGTTCCTTCTAACACGCCTTCCCCAAGATTTCTTTTCCTTCAGCTCCACTGTGGCTCAGACCACTACTCAAACAGATTTTACCGTTGATGTCATTACCCGAAAGATACTTTCGGAGATAGATTTTCGCAGCACGCGACAGCCGCTGCAATCCCACATTTCAAATGTGGAGAAAGAAAATGATGTAAGCCGTATCTCTTTGAATCGCACAACAGCAATAAAACGTGGTCCCCCACGCCACAATCAGTGGAAACGCCCTCAGGGGCAGAACTTTAATTGACCTGCCCCCAACCCTGGTTATCGCCAGGGACAACAAGGGTTTCAGCAGAGAAGCCCTTACTCTTCTGTTCAACAGAAGAACAAAGAACACCGTTGCGAGGGTTTTGAATTGCGACAGGCCAACAAGGGCAAAGGAAAAGGAAAAGGAAAGGCCCCTCAGGCTAACACCATAGAGGGAGAAGGTTTTGTACATGAAGTTATCTCAGCGGATATTGAACTAAACGAAGCAACCGAAGAAGAACCCAATGCCTCTTTAGGCAATATCGCATGGTCTCACTATGATAATGAACATGTGGACTATAATGATATGTCACGTTTCCATGAAATCACTGAAGGAACTGATTTCAACTCTTGGGAAACTGGAGCCATTGACAAAGATGTGGAAATGGATACAGGTATGGATATTGGAACAAATTCACCTTCCTTTCGACCCCGCTCCATCTGATGTCTCTAAAGAAGGAGCAGGACCGTCTACAAGACGAGAGATACCGCTTACGTTACCTCCGGAACCTTTTGTTCCAGAACCATCAACCGTTCCTTTGGAACAAGAACCAATTTCTCGTAAGCGAGACAGGAAAGGAAAGAAGAAACAGACTTTTTCTCTTGGCGGACTTGTTTCGGACACTGCGCATCATACAAGCGCATCAGCCAAGGACTACTCCACTTATATCACTCCTGATCCTCATCGGATTACACAGGAAGAATTTGAATGGGCCATAGCAATGGATGACGCTACAGATGGAGTAGATCCAAATGATCTTGTATACGATTCTGTTTTCAATGAACACCTTTTGTTCTATATCGGAGCAAATATGCTCCAGGGTGATTCTACAGGATCGAAATTCAACCAGTCTCATTGGATGATCGATAGTGGTTGTACTGATCACTTATCACCATTTATAGATGACTTTGTTCATCTTGGTCCTACCACGCGAACAGCCTCTGTGGCTAATGGATCTACTGTGTCCATGCATGGACCTGGAACAGTACTACTACAACAGGATGACGCCTCCTTTGACGCTCCTGTCTTGACTTTAAAAGAAGTATGGTTCGCCCCTCAATCAAAACATTGCCTTCTCTCTGTATCACAGATGACTCACCACGGCTTTCGCTGTGAGATTAATAATCGAGGATCATTCTTCTGGAACAAGAAAGGACGCATGGTGATACAAGCCACTGCTTTATCCCCTGCGAACAATCTCCATTGGTTTCAGTCGAAACAGATTACTCCTATGGTGAAACTTGTTACCTCTCTTGCAGATGATCGTTCTTATCCAATCTGGCATCAACGTTTTGGTCACACTTCTTGCAATGCTCTTCGACATGCATCGACCCATCTATCAGGTGTTCTATCTTTATCTCTACCTTCTGCCCTTCCTCCTTGCTGGGGTTGTCAGGTTGGTAAGATGCCTGATCGCTCTTATTCATCCTCAGATAAAAGGGCTTCTCGCCCTCTTGCTCTGGTTCATACGGATCTTGTTGGTCCTTTTCCAGTTGAACCACGTTCACGTGCATGGTTCATTCTTACGTTTATTGACGATTTTTCCGGATATGCCTTGCTCTCCTTCTTGCGGGTCAAGTCGGATTGTGCTCAGCATTTCCGCAATATGGTTACTTGGGTTGAGACCTTTACCGGTCACACTCTTACCTCCATCCGTTTGGATCGTGGTGGGGAATATATGGGAAAGGAATTTCAATCGTTCCTCACTTCCCGCGGTATTACACACCAGACTTCTGTTCCTCATAAGCCACAACAGAATGGACGTGCTGAGAGATTTAATAGAACCATATTAGAAAAGGCAGAAGCAATGCGCCATCATGCCTGCCTCCCTAAAGCGTTCTGGCAAGACGCTGTAGAGACATCAGTACATTTGTACAACAGACAGCCTATGCGTCGTCATAATTGGAAAACTCCCATAGAAATACTCAATGGGAAGAAACCAGATGCATCATACTTTCGAGTATTTGGATGTCGAGCATATGTTTTCATTCCTCCTGAATCACGGCTGGACAAATTGTCTCCCAAATCAGAAGAAATGACATTCATAGGATACGAACCCAACACAAAAGGTTGGAGATTTTGGTCTCGAATGAAGCATCGAGTTGTAATCGAAACTAATGCCACCTTTGATGAGAACTTCTTCCCTCATTGTTTCAAGGATCAAGAAGACGGACCTACCCCTATTCCAATAGAAGATCTAGACCATCAATCGGGTGAGGATCTAAATGAACCTCATTCACATAGTGACACTCAATCACAGGTACTGGAACCTGATCGAGAAGTATATGTCCCAGTACCTCTTCCAAATCGGAATAAAGAAAATAATCCGATTCAACCAATAGATCCACCAGATTCTCCTGAATCATCTGGACCATGGTTTCCATCATATACACCTCCAAGACAAATGTTGCCTCTAGATTTTGGGGATAGTCCTGCAAGATCTGAAAGGACTTTATTCTCTCCACTACAACCTGGTGTGAGAAGACCTACTCCAGAATCTAGAGAACATCCAGATACAGATGATATGCATCAGCACAAACGATATCTTGTTTCTAATTCTCCTCCTTCCCCATCTGATGACAATCAGTGGTGGGTTCCAGCACCAATTCGTGCTAATTGGATGCCTCCCAGACAACAGTCTGGTCTGTGTGCATATCCCCAGAGTATATAAGGGCTCATGTATTCGCCCATCTTCCTCTAGTTTTATCCACTTGGAGAGTCCCCATTGTCTACACCCCTAGGCCCTAGTGGCATACCCTATCCAATTGCGTCTAACTCATTACTATTGTCTCTTGTGGGTTTGTGCTAGTCCAGTTAGCATAGCTCGTAACCAAGGACAAGACCCAGCGCAAACTATTATTGCTTGGTAGGCTTTGGTTGTTTCAAGTAGGGTAAAAAGACTTGATCTCCAGATGAGATGGGAACAGTGAGTTAGTGACACATCCTTTTATTGATGGATGGATTCTCTGGCCACTCAATATTATATAAACCATTGAATATCCAACTGAAGTTCTTTAAGCCAAATGGGACACCATTTGTCCAACTGTGCAATGCAAGAATCATTTGGGCCTTCAAGGTATTGTACAGACATAATTTTAACAGTTGGACAATAGATTTTGATGAAGCAGGTGAACAAGAAATATATAAAATAGATCTTTTCAAAGCAATGGTGGTGGCAAAAGAGGTATAGGATGCTGTAATGCTGGAGACTATCAGGAATTATTGGAATCATACTCTTATCCAGCCATAAGTCATAATTTGCATTTTTGTCCAGAACACATTTTGATTTCTGATAGCAAGAGCTATATTGCAAATGGTGGATTAGATTCTGAGTCTCTTGCAAATTTACCATTATCATCTGATCAACAACTTTACATGCCAATCCTCTTACTTGAAATATTATCTATGAATTTGCAACAACTAACCTGTCACTACCAGACACAGAAATTTGACTCAAAGCTCACCTTGGAAACTACTTCATCGACACAGACTGGCAATTCACTCTCCATGCTGTAATGGATGCTGAAGGTGACTCTGAGGTTGCTCTGATAGCCATCAAACCCCTTGAACAAGCAGCCATGTACAGGACAAAACCCCCCACTTAACATACCACAACTTCTCTACTTCTATCCCTTTCCCAAAAACTAAATATCTCAGTGCTATGGATGTTGATACCATCTGTGTCACCAAGCTCACCCCAGAAGAACAAAAATGTTGCTTTGAGAAAGAATTCTAGCTTTGTGAGGATGTCTTTGATGAGGTTGTCAATGTAATCAGACAGCTCCAACTTTCCCAAAGCTTTCACAGAAATCTTGAAGACACCTGTATTTCTCTTGATAAAATTCTAGTATAAAAATAGAATGGTGTCAGTGAATATTCTATCAACATTGGCTGCTTGTGCACATACCCAAAGGTGCTCAGGGAGGTTGTCAAGATATTTTAACAGGTTGGGTGATAAAAGGCAGGTCCATAGTCAATCCTTGAGTGTTTCCTATATGTGATGGATCAAATGTCAGAGAATGTGAATAATGATTGATTTACCTTGAATGGAACAGACTGAATGAAGTTTTGAGTTTTATCCTTGAGCCTTTCACACTCCAATGCCAAAGGGTTTCTTGTGGCATGATAAACATTTGGAGTACATCAAACTATATGCATTATTATTTACAGGCTAAGATGATTGGAAAGAACCACTGACCTCAGTGAATTGATCCAGCATACTGTCTTCAAGCTGATTCTCCTGGCAGGTATCAAGCATGTGAAGTATCTTCTATTTGAGTAGGCATTCTACTTCAAGGTTACCAGATGAATCTGAACACTCCTGTTGCTGAGGCTGAGCTGGCAGAAATCCAGCAGAGGTTGGTGAAAGACAAAGAGGAGAATTTGAGCTTCTTGAAAAATAAAGGCCAGGCAAGTGAGTGGGAGATGGGAATAGGGTATAGTGTTATGATCTACCAGGTACCCCTACCTTTTTCCTTATGTTTTACCTTGGACTTACCTTTCCATTTCTCACGATTACTCCCTATCATTCCATAATGTTCCACTTGCTTCGTAATTGTGCTTATTTCACCATCTGATGCCATCACATCCTTATGACTACTCTTCTCTTTCCTCGTCATCCAGATTATGTGTTCACCCGATGCCATCACATCCCCTTAGCTTCCTTTACATTCTATGACCTTCCTCCATTCTCCCACAGTTAGAGTATGAATATTCTCATAGCATAAAGTTGTAACCCAACCTAGTTCTACTTGAAAATACTACTCTAGCTTCACCTCCTTCATTTGGGCAATTCCAGCCCTTCCTCAGTCACCACTAGGACATCCACCTAGAGCATCCCCTTTGTCAGGGCAACTCCAGCCCTTCCTCAGTCACCACTAGGATATCTACCTAGGGTATTCCCTTCACCCCTCATCCTTATCCCTATAGTTGGGAATATGCTCGACATCAGTGAGCCTCATTTGACCTTAGCAATTCAAGTCTATACTTGTGCCCACCAGGTCCAAGTGTAACAAAAGAACTAGGTTCCCTTCCCTTCAGACTGCCATCACTGCAGGTCCTTCACCATTCCTCCTAGACCCCCTCTGCTCGTGTCCCTCTGGAACACCCCTCGAGGACAGCCCAGGGAAGACTCCCCTTCTGAGCTGCCCTCCCACCACTCTGAAGAAGAGGATTCTGATCTCAATCTCCCTCTTTCCTCCTCCTCTGAAGAAGAAGTCACCCTAACCCTTGCCCACGACCTTTCTGCCACTCTCTCCCTTCCTTGACTGCTGACTCCTCCTTCCCCCACTCCAATCTCACATCCACCCCCACCCTTCAGCCTTCTTCCTCTGAGTCAAGCCCCAGTTCCCACTAACACCATGACCACCAAACCTGTTGAACTCTGTATTGGAGCCCCCGAGGCCTTCGATGGAGACTATGCTAGAGCCATTCCCTAGCTTGACTCTGTACACTTTTATCTCTCAGCAAATAAAGACATTTACAACTCCAATGCTAAGAGGGTCGCTGTCACCCTCTCTTACATGACTAAAGGCCCTGCACTCACCTAGGCAGCTACCTTCCAGCAAGCTGTGCTTGCCACCTCTCCCCTGAACTTCAGAAAGTTCACTGACTTCCTTGTCAAATTCCACAAGGCATTTGAACACCACGACACCAAAACCCTCACCATAAGCTGGCTCACTACCCACTGTCTCCATGACTCCAAAAAAAAGTACACTTCCACCTCAGAGATCAACCAATATATATCAAAATTCCACAACCAAGTCCAAACCTCTGAAATCACTGATGAGAATGTACTCATCGGATACTTCTCTGTTGAAATCCCCATCCGACTTATGTGCCACATCATGGGTATGGACACTGTACCCACCAAGATCAATGATTGGTACTGTTACGATCTACCAGTACCCTTATCCATTTTCGCTTTGGACTTACCTTTCATTTCTCATGATTACTCTTCCATCCTTCCATAATGTTCCACAACATTCCACTTGCTCTGTAATCGTGCTTACTCCTCCATCCGATGCTATCACATCAGTATGACTACCTTTCTTCCTTTTGTCATCTCGATTACCCTTTTGTCTGATGCCGTCGCATCCCTTTGATTCTTGAACATTCCACAACCTTCCATAACTTTCCTGCAACCAGAGTATAAATACCCTTGTTGTACTATGTTGTAACTTAACCTAGTTCTACTTGAAAATACCACTCTAGTCTCCGTCTCCCTCGTTCGGGCCACACTAGCCCTTCCTCAGTCGCTGCTAGGATCTTCAACCTAGGGCATCCCCTTTGTCCCTTGTCCCTATAGTAGGGAATACCTTCGCCCTCGTCTCAATCCCTATAGTTGGGAATATCAATGCCCTAGTCCCCATACTTGAGAACCACTCTAAGTAGTGAGCCCCACTTACCTTTGACAATTCGAGTCTACACTTGAACCCACCAGGTCCAAGCGTAACAAAAGAACTAGGTTACCTTTACTTAGGACTGCCATCGCTGCAGGACCTCCACCATTCCTCCCAAACCCCCACCGCTTGTGTCCCTTTGGGGAATCCCTCAAGGCCAGCCAAGGGAAGACTCTCCTTCTGAGCTGCCCTCCCACCACTCCAAAGAAGAGGACTCTGATCTCAATCTCCCTCTTCCCTTCCCTGAAGAAGAAGAAGCCATTCTCACCCTTGCTCACGACCTTTCTGCCACCCTA
The DNA here is from genome assembly GCA_038090975.1 of Boletellus pseudochrysenteroides. NCBI lineage: Eukaryota > Fungi > Basidiomycota > Agaricomycetes > Boletales > Boletaceae > Boletellus > Boletellus pseudochrysenteroides. Next base: position 8,679 of record JBBPNQ010000897.1, read on the forward strand.
CTCCCTCCTCGACCACCGACTCCCCCTTCCCCTACTCCTATCTCTCATCCACCACCTCCCTTCGGTCTTCTTCCTCTTAGCCAAACCCCAGCCCCCCTCATCACCATGTCCACCAAACCAGTCGAACTTTGGATCAGTGCCCCTGAGGCCTTTGATGGCGACTATGCCAAGGCCATCCCCTGGCTTGACTCTGTACGCTTTTACCTCTCCGTCAATGAAGATGTGTACAACTCTGATGTCAAGAGGGTCGCTTTCGCCCTCTCCTACATGACCAAAGGGCCTGCACTTACCTGGGCCACAACCTTCCGCCAAGCTGTGCTCTCTTCTTCCCCCCTGTTATGATTCACCCGATTTACCCTTTCCTGTCCTTTCCTTTCCTTTTCCTTTCCTTTCCTTGGACCATCTTTCCTTTCTGTAACGACTCCTACATCCCGTCATTACCTTCCTTCCCTCACAGTTATGATAATCTTTATGGACTGTCTCTTTCTTTCCACGGTAATGTTCTCTTGCTGACTGCCAGTACTTTTCCCTCCCATTTTGGTATTCTCTGTTCTCCTACCCAGAGCACCGCATGGTCTGTGCACCAAACCTTTACATATATAAATCTTCTTGAATACTTGTATTTAACCAAGCTAGACCTACCTAGGAATAGCACCTCCTTGTCCTCCGAACTGGATCTCTCTAAGTCTATGTTCTACTTCTGAGTGAACACTCTCCTCATAAGAACCTCTCCGCTGCCATCTGCAGCAGTCCCACCTTGGGAAGTCCCCAGGGCAGTCCCCGCCTAAGTAGAACTCTTGGGAAGACCCCTTGAGTCCTTTGTCTACAAACCCCCTAGGTCTACGTTTGCCCTTACCCGGGGTAAGCATAACACCCCCCAAACTTTGGAAAGTTCTCCAACTTCCTCATTGAATTCTGCAAGGCATTCGAACACCATGACACCAAGACCCTAGCCATTAGTTGGCTCTCTACCCACTGCCTCCGTGACTCCGAAAAAAGACGTACCACCACCTCAGAAATTAACAAGTATATTTTGGAGTTCCAAAACAGAGTTCAAACCTCTGAGATCACTGACGAAAATGTGCTTATAGGATACTTCTCAGCCGGAATTCCTGCCCGACTCATGCATCACATCATGGGGATGGACACCGTACCAACCAAGATCAGTGACTGGTACAACAAGGCCATCCATTTTATGACCCAGTGGGAGAAGGCTGACAATATCGCTTGACAAACTAAGTACACCTCCCCTTACCACTCCTTTGACTCTCCTGCCAAACCTGCCCACAATCCCAATGCCATGGACGTTGATGCCATTCACATCCCAAAACTCTCCCCTGAAGAGTGCAAACAATGTATCGCCAAGAACCTTTGCTTCCACTGCAGGAAGCCAGGCCATGGGGCAACGTCTTGCCCAACTCCCCCCTCCACCCCACAGCTGAGGAAGACCAAGGAGAAAGAGGTGAAGAAAGTTGCTGAGGATATTCCCCAGTTGGTAGAAGTGGATGAAGATGATGACGAAGAAGTTGAAGAAGAACTCAAGGTCTGAAAGGTGGCCTTTGACGTGGCAGAAAAGGATTTTTAAAGAGGGGGACTCCTGCAATGCAAGTACCTCCTTCACTTTCGGTATCAAGTGTATCACTAGCCTCCTTATCAAAGAAATCTATTCAAATTCCCATCTTGCTAGTGGTACCCTCCAATACCTTTTCAGCCATTGCAACCCATGCACTCGTTGACTCAGGAGCCCAAATCTTGTATATAGACTGGGCTTTCATCCAAAAACATTGCCTCCCCCACACCCGCCTCACCACCCCAATCCCTGTGCTCAATGTTGACAAAACTCCCAACCGCAACAGGAAAATTCTCTTCACCACCACCCTCTACACTCGCATAGGAGGTATCCTCCACAAAACCCTCTTCCATGTCATGAATTGTGGGACTAAGAATGTCATTCTCAGATTCCCCTGGCTACAATTGGCCAACCCCTCTGTTGACTGGAAAGATAAGACCATTACCATGGATCCCACCACCGATCAGGCCCAAGACTTATACCAAGTCTATACCATGGATTCTCCCAAAGATAAGGGACCACCTCTGCGTCCTCACAAACACATCCATGTTGACTCCATCTATGATGGAAGATTATATGAATACTTGGACTATGAAACAGAGTTGGCCTACCTCACAAGGGCCGAGAACAATTACATCATCAACCATGTCATCCGAGGGGGATACCGCTTTATTCCCAAAGGATCCCACCTAATCGCAAGGCTCACCACAGCCACCGAGTTAGCCATGGCTGCAGAAAAGGCCAAACCCAAACCCATCCTTCCCCCAGAATACTCCGACTTCG
>JBBPNQ010000898.1:0-11019 GCA_038090975.1 Boletellus pseudochrysenteroides
GAACTTAAAATTAATTCATATGATATCATAGCAGCAGTTGATCTTAAAGATGTGTTGTCATCGGCGGAGGTGGAGCAGCGGCGGGCCCAATACCAGGCCCAATTGCATTAGCGTCCTGTGGTCCAAGACCCTTGGCACGATGAATAGCAGCAATTTGCTCGTCGAAGTTGACATTGAGGGAATACTTGTCCATTGTGCTGACTTTGGTTGCGGTATGTCCGTCCCAAACAACTTTTTCTCTCTCCTTCCGACGTTCTCGTTCTTCCTCCTCCTCTTTCTTTCGACGCTCCTCGTCCGCCTCAGCACCAAAGATATCGACACGTGTGCGAGCGAGGTCCTTGAGTGACGAGACAACATCGGCGCCCCGTAAGAGCTCCGAGGCCTGAACTTTGCGGGCTTCCAAGGCATCTCGTTGCGACTTCCACTTGGGGTCAAGCAGTTCAATGCGCATATGCTCGTCAAGCTCATCCACTGGAATCTGTTGACCACAGATAGCGCAAGTGGTGAGTGCAGACGTTTTCTTGGCACCAACTAACATAGTTCATTAGAAAACTACCACTAGTGACGAAAGGAAGACTACTCACGCTTGGGCACATAATCCGACTTGATCTTCATTGGACCTGCAGCGCTAGCATTGGCTTGGATAACCCTTGCACGCTCTAACTCCCGCATCCTTTCTTCCGCTTCACGTTGGTTCCGTTGTTGTGCCTCGTCGTCCTCGTCCTCACTTTGTTCCATGGCGGCATCCTCGCCTTCCGCTGTGGGAATACCTGCACCACCAACAGCAGCAGCAGCTTCTGCCTCTGCTGCTGCTTGTCTCGCACGGTGAGCTTCGATATCGTCGGCGGTAGTCTCCATGATCATCGCAGCCATACGTTTCTGCGCCAGGGTCATGTTTTCTACCTCCTGGACGCTCATCGGTGGCGGTAATTCCGAGTTTGCATCGGCGACGGTAAATTCAATGGTCTGGACAATGGCATAATCATGCCAATCGATTTCAGCAAAGGCCACTATGAGCGAAAAAGTCAGTCTCTAACTGAGGGGATGGAACGAATCGAGACGTGCATTTCTCTGCTTCCTGATCGTCTTGACGCTTCTTGTCCTTTTCTCTCTTCAGCCGTTCCCATCGTGCATATTTCTTTGATTTCTCAAGAGCATTCCACTGTGACCCGTCTTGCGCGCGTTCGTGAATATATGACAACGACTCCTTGCTCGGATACAAGACTTTTAGATATTGTTCGACCAGGCGGTTGAAGTAGCCGAAGAGCGAGTGATTGGGTCGCAAAAAGTCGAATTGGTAATTACGCCCTTCTCTTTGGGAGAGGGAGCTCAGGAAAGTACGCCCACGGCGAGCGGTGAAAATGGCGGTCAGTTTCATGATGTCACTGCGCGTAAAATGAGGCTTGGCTGAATGGCAGTCGATGACACGTCACTTACAGATCAATAGGACTGATACTGGGCATAACCATGACGAATTGGGGCTGGGGTGGTTCGGCTCCAAGATCTTCCTGAATCACGGGTGTTTTTCCACTCTCCCCGACCTTTTCCTTCTCCGGAGATACTTCCTCCACTTCCTCTCCAGCAGATATTCGGTCCATACGATGCCTGTAGTAAGCATGATAAGGGTCCGCAGGGTTGAGGAACGAGAACTTGGGATCCTGACGCTGATTCTCGCGAATCTTGTCCTCGAACTGCGGAGGGTTGACTGAGCGCGCGACGAAGAGGGCAGTCCTGTCAATGACAGCTGAAAAGATGCATCAGTACCATCTATTGCGAAAGAACGGAAGACTGCTCGCATTTGATGTCCGGGGGCGGAAGAATGAGACCACTGGCAAATCTGAGGGAGGGTTCCCTGACCATGTCAGTATCGCCATCGAGTGCATGTCCGTTCAATGCGGGCATTGTCTGTGTTTCGACTGCCATCTGACGTGCTCGTTGTTGTGGTCGTCGTCAAAGACGGTGAGGACGGCGCTTCTGTCGGAGATCGAAAGGGGGGCCGGCATGTCTCGGCACTTTGTTTCCGCTTCCGCAAAATCGTTCGAGGGTGGTCGACATGTTCGGCGCGTTCCATCCGACGTCTGTCGCATTCGGCGGCCTCTTATGGTCGGTCTGGCATCTCTCCACTCGTCAGAAAAGCTGAGCAGCCGCAGGAAAACGCCATGGAAGTTGTCCGTGACCCGCAAGGCGAACGCGCGTGCCCGCCTCAAGAAGGTGGACGCGGTCATCGAAGCCGTCCGTGCAAGTGGCGTCCAGTGCAAGGCCTTGGTGAGCACAACACTTGGTCTGGTGGCCCTGATAGTCTTACTCTGCCCAGGACCGCGCCCTGCTCTTGCCCAAGGAACACGACATGGTCCCCAAAGATAAATACACCGTCTTCAGCTCGACTGCCCGCGGGTATCGCAAGGGCATTCACAAAGTACCCAAATGGACAAGGGTATGTCCCCCTTTCGCACCAAACAAGTGTTCTTACAGCGGCCCTGTGAAGTTAACGCTGAGGGTCAACCCAAAAGGCTTCTAGTGTCACAACACGAATCAGTTGGCCAAGTAAGAGTGGATAACCACTAAAACAGCACTACATGTATTTTCCCCTGCCTAATGCGCTCGAGTACCATTGGCGCCCCAAGCACCGTTTTAAATATTTCGTCCCGATTCTCCGGTATTTCGAACAAGTTACGTTTCTTCGCATCTCGGAAGGAGACGTCAAGAATGATGTGCGTAAGCTGGGATGCAGATAGTGCGTCTGGGGATAGTTAAATTGAGTGGTATGCCTCGACGGTCCTTGCACTCACCCGTTTCACAAAGAAGTTTGCCAATTCGACCTGGTGTGCCGGCAGCAGAGCCAATCTTGGACCGTTTGAGATATGCAACATGTTCTTCCAGCTTAAAATGCTTTGCGAAAAGTTTAGCCACATCTCCACCGAGATCACCGCGCAGTCTCTTATTCTTGAGGACTCTGGCCACGTCGGCTACCCGGAGAGCTGCTGCGGCAACATACAGCAAAGTTGGTGCACCTGGTGACTTGGACCTTTGCGAAAGCCTCTTGTGCAACATGGGAAGAACTGGTAAACAAAATGATGGTTGTGCGACAAAGGGGAAAGACGGAAGTAAGGTACCTTTGATGATAAAATCAACCAGACGATCCAATGACCTCGACTCCGTCCATTGCGTCGTGTCCGTGATTGCTGTTTCTATCTGCGGTTCAATCAAGATCACGGGAAGGCAGACGTGTTGAATGAGCTCACCAGGGATGTACATATCACTGAGCTCGAGTTTGGTCAGCTCTGGAAATGCTTTGGCTTGCATGGCAGACATGTAGTCCGCAAGCCTGTGGGGTGGTTGTGCGGCGATCGAGAGAGGTTCGACGACCTCTGCCGTTTCTGCGAGCTTCCGTTTCTGCACGACACATTGTCTGTCAACGTGGACAGGGTGCCCAGGGACGATGCAGCTGACCTTTGCCAGCCTCTCCTTTTCCCTTTCTCTGCGTTTCCGTTTTGCCGAGGTTGCCTTGCCCTTGGGAGCGGGTTCCTCTTGCTCCGCCTCTTCATCTGCACTGAGGAAACCATCGATGCCATCGCCCGCGCCGTGGCGGGGGTCGAAGGCGGCATCCTCCTCGCCAGACTCCAAGGCAACGAGCTCGTCGGGAACAAAATCATCCTCGAGGTCATCGCCACGCTGGACGCTCATCTGTAGCGGCAGGCTAGTAACAAAGCAGTGGGAGGGAGTCGCTACCCCGAGGAGAAAAGACAGAAGAGACGAATGAGGAAATTGACAGCGAACATGAGCACAACACGCCTCTCGTGCCCATCCTCCCCAGCTCCTCTCCCCTTCTCGTTCCTTGCATGCTCTCTCTTCTGACCCTTGCCCACCTGCTCCTCCTTGCTCTGCTCTTCCTCCTCGTTTGCTTCAGGTCCTTCAAGACACCCACCCAAGCACCGGAAAAAACGCGTTCGAAACCTGACATTCCTTCCAGCCCATCCGCATCCCAAGGGCCTTTGACTATGCCCTCGTTACGGTATCATCCACCTACAAAAGTTCCCGAGGGGCTAAACCGTACAGCACCCTCCCACGTCACACGGGAACAGTTCCCGACGGCCCCACAAATAGAGACCGTTGGTGTGAAACAGCCCTATGATGCTTTCCTCGTCCTGGATGTCGAGGCGACGTGCTTCCAAGGAACAGGCTTTGAATGGGCAAATGAAATCATTGTACGCCCGTCTACCCGTTTATGTCCCTGATTTCTGATCCCATTGACAATCAAAAGGAGTGGCCAGTGTGTCTCTTACGCTGGAAAGATAAATCTGTAAATGCAAGGGCCAGTCGGTTAGAGATAGCTGGTGAATTCCGCAGCTTTGTCAAGCCTACGTGGAGACCTCAGCTGTCCCAATTCTGTACTGATCTCACTGGCATCACCCAAGTCCGTTTTCTTCTCCTCCATGTTCTTGGCCCCATTATAGTTCGTGTATAGGCCCAAGTCGATTATGCTCCGACATTCCCCAAGGTCCTCAAGATGTTTGCGAGATTCTTAGCCCAACACGGGCTGATTGATCCCAGGAATGGCAAACCATTGCAACGATTCTGCTGGTGCAGTGATGGGCCGTTCGATGTACGGGATTTTGTAGTGAAGCAATGCTTTATATCAAACGTTGGTATCCTGAAAACAACTACTGGATTCAACCCCAATTCAACCGCAACAATGCCATGCCTTGTTTGACAGGTGCCAATGCCGCCATGGCTGAGGGGCGACGTTCTTGATGTACGAAAGGTCGTCTCTGTTTGGGCGGTAACCCACGGAGCATCCGAGAGCCAGAATACCAACATAAAGGCAGGTCCTTCGTCGTTTCGCGATTCCATGTGGCGTTTAGCTCCTACCGGCAGTTTCCCAATTACTACATTCGTTCATTCAACATAGCGCAGCAGCTGCGCGCGCTCAGACTAGGTCCGTTTCAGGGGAGAGCACACTGCGGGATCGATGTCAGTATAGATCATTTAGCCAGTTTCGCGTGGTCATCGTGTTTGACCGTTCTTTCACTATCGCATGCGAATCAGGACACTCGGAATATTGCACGTATCGTTATCGAGCTCGCCAGGCGTGGCGTTCGTTTGGAACCCAATACCCCGATAAATCCCCACAAGCGCTGGCAATGGATGGGAAGGCCTGGAGAGGTCTTGGAATACTGTCTCATTTAAATCTGTCTTGACGACATGAGACCGTTGCGACGAGTATTTATGTACCTTCGACATATTATTTTTGTTGCTCATGATCTTGACAAGCACATCTATTTTCTCACCAACATGGTCCGTCCCTAAGTATAAGGATGAAAAGTCTTCTGGATATAGTGGCTGTGAACAAGGCTAAATGAGGAACAGCGATTTTAAGTAGGTATGTATGGACAAATAATATGGGGAAGCTCGCTGACGAACTCTGCTGCGGGTAATGTTCTGGTAACACGAATTCCATATTACCACGAGGTTTGCTGATCGAAATGAAGAATTTAGGCACAATAGATATTACTCCCACGAGAGGATATCGTTGCGGAGACGTCCCCAGAGGGCTCACATGCGTGATAACGTGGAATACGAATTGAGGGTTTTGGAACCATCACACACAGCGCTTGTGAGAAACCGATTTGAACCTGATAACACAGTTGATCAAAGAATACCCCCTTTGGGAGCAACACCGGAGAAATCACTAGGAAAGCGTGGGTATGGTAAAGAAGACAAACCAAATGATCGACGAGACTTACGAAATCCCAAAGAGTACCGAACGCAGGAATGCCGAGAGCCTTGCAACCACGTTGTATCTCGAAGTTTCCGACGTAGTTCGAAGTAATGAATACAACTGGTGGTATCGTCGATGAAGCTTCGGAAGAAGTCCGAGAGGAGGCATACCTTCAGCCTGCCAGTAATCGTAAACTTCTTTTAATATCTTCATCGTGTCTGGACGACCACCGCGCTTCTTGCTGTCCCACAGAAGAAGCCGCTCAGGCCCGATGTGTCGGTGGATGAGACCACTAATGGTGGGGCCGAATGTCTTCTCTTGGTCGGAACCTAGTAGCACGTGTCAGTCTCGAACAACAAATCCCGGAGGTGACGTGCCGATCCAGATGAGATACCTGCAAGGGAGAGTACACATTAGCGATCATGATTCACTGGAGCAGATAACTTCCCACCAGTAAGGTGATTGGATACATGTTGAGAGGGCAGCTCCAAGACCTGTTCCCGTACAAATACGGATGCCACGCTTGTACAACGTCGAAGTGTTAGATACACCGGCAAACTGAGGTAACCGTGAGAACCAAGGCTAGTACAAGGTCTAATTTCGAGCCCACCTTAAGCTGACGTGTCCAGACTTTCCTCGGGGGATCATTGACAAGACCCTTGGTGAAATCACCTGGGAGAGAAATGAGGATTCGCAGGACTCGAAACCATAAGCAAGCTTACCTTGCACGCCACAAATCAAATAATGGTATTTGGCGTGTGTTCCTTCACTGCGAGGCACTCAGAAAGTAGAACAGGCGTATCAAATTTTTACGTACGAGACGATACCAAAAGCGTGGTATTCCATCACTATAGACCGGCTGATACGGGCGAGCAGTCCCTGTTGCATGCCACGCTCGAAGCGAAGGACCGCAACTTTCGGAGATGGCTGGTAGATACAGTTAACCCAAAGATATATTGGTTACCAATTGGCTCACGAGTTCTATATCAACTGGAACCTTTCGGGTACAAATCTAAGGAAGGACGATGCTACCAAGGTGTTGTCAGCGGAGGAAGATATTAATAGGGACGATACGAACAAGAGGGTCATCCCCATGGTGTACCAGAACGCTTGCTGGTGGACGACATAGACACCGCTGCGATCCCATTTTCCATCCGTGACATCGTAGGTGTTGGTTAGGATTGTGTATACCCAAGTCACCACAAGTGAAGTCCAACCGAAGAATCGGTGGTTCCTCTCGAAGACACTGTATAGCTGGTTGTCAGCCACAGTTGAAGAACATCTCCGGGGTACATACTTGTGATGAGTATTACGGATCCAAGGAAACCCGGCAATCATAGTGACGAGCAACACGATGACGGTAATGACACCAAAGGCCAGCAACGAGTCATTGTATGCATACTTGACTTTGAACTGGTTGGCGAGCATCAGGATGAGCCAGGCGATACCAGAGATCGCACAAGAGCTGTGGATACCACCAAGATGCTGGTGACGAGACATGAATTTACATTCCCAAGCCCTCAATGATTCCACATGCCTGAAGAGTAGAAGTACAACCAAGACGGAACCAGAGAGGAGTCCACTTGGCAAAGCATGTGTTGACAAACAAGTATAAAAGACGACCAAAAATCTCATTGCGCATGAGCACGGCAAAATTCAAATTGCCCACGACTAGAGCACCCGGATACTTGAGAGCGTATGGCCAGAGACCAGCTGCAGCAAAACCCAAGGCGATAAAGTTGAGGATGAAGATGACTGTGAAAAACCGCCTTCAGAGCAATATGAGCGTCCGGATAGAAAATTCGTTGGTAGGGTTAACCTGTATGAATTGTACCAAATGATGAAATGGACGTATTTGGATACCTTCATCCTCTGGGGTTTGGGGGGTTGAGGAGGTGGCCTTGTGACATTGGAAGGTAATACAAGAACATCTTTCTTCAGAGATTGGACGGGGAATACGACGGGATCGACGGGCTTCTTCTCACTTTTGGCGAGGTCGGGATTGGCAACGAGCTGAGGCAAGCAGACCTCCAGTGTTCCCTTCTCAGCATCGTTATAAGCAGGCCGCGACATGATAACTTGCAATGAGAAGAAGATTGGGATCAGGGAGCTGCGGCTCCGGGCTACCTATCCAGGTTTTATCATCCTCCCAAGTGTTCACCCGGACCATACGGGGAAGGGAGCAGATCTCGGAGATAGATCCGGCGCAGCCAAACTGTAACAGGCCACAGCAGTTCACACCAGTGGTTCGGAATCCGAATGACCGCCCGGAGTTCGAGGACGGAAACTATGGCGTAGTCGTGGAGTCGTGGGGAGCCGGTCACCATCATCCTTTTTTGTCGAGGCTTTCTGGCATTGCTTAATATTCGGATTGGCAGATTGCGCGCTCGTATATGGGAAGATACGTAGTGCGTTCTTTGAATAATACATACAAGTTTCATCCACACGAGAACGCGGTGGGGCCGTCAGCGCACACCGGTTCCGATAGCGTTGTAGAGAATCTGATATCCTGAGCAGGGCTACGTGAGGAGTAAGACCGGAAATAGTTTTATGACACCAGATGAGTGGAGAACGGAAATCACCATTTACATATGCATGCATGCTGATAGGCTTGTCCCAGATGGGCTGAAGCCTTGTGGACTCTGCACCACCGGACAGGACTAGCAAGAGCTTGAAGTGGGTTCGGAACTGTCGTGGAAGTCAACCGGAGATGGGAAACAAAGGTGGACTGTGTTGCTTGAGAACTGAGAACAGCTTGAGAAACAACTTTTAGCGCGTCAGTGGTATGAAAGGCAGATCGTCATTCCAAGGGGTGCATCGCCACCGGAGAGTCCGGCAAGTTATTTACATACTCAGATTGACGTCCGCTCGTCTTTTCCGAGGCGGCACAAGCCTCAGGCTGTGGTCCCACTGGTCACACACCTCATTATACCGGCTGCGGTCACCGTGGCAGTACACAGGTTGCGGTCTATTCGCACTGCGGTTGATGACTCGCGCGAGCGCAGGCAAAAGTTTTATAGCAGTGTGGATGTTCGCGTCATGCAACCTGCAATCGACCTGGACCTGGACCAGCGCGTACGGTAACATCGCTCAACGCATTCTTCCACCCGTTGTTGACAAATTACTTGCATCCCACTGGGTCAATGATCCACCGTGACGGGTGAAATAGGATCAAGACAGAGCCCGATAAACAAGGCACCGAGAGAGTTTAAATAACGTTTGTGTGCCTCGCATGGCTTCGTTGCAACATTTCCCTCGATGTATTTCGCACTCTGTTGGTGTGGAAACATCATTGTAACGAGACATTGCACCGAGATCACTTCTCTTGGCGCCACGCTAAACGATCAGACACCGGAACAGAATCAAGTGACAACACTGCAGCGCTTACAAAAGGTGCTATCCTCCTTCCTCTACAAAGCTCCTGAGATGTCTGAGTTGCGCAGAAACCTCTTCCTTGAACAACCCAATCTCATTGCTATTCTTGGCAATGGCCCGAATAATCTCATCCTTGAGACGTGCGACCTTAGCGAGTTGCTCTCGGTAGCTGCAGATTTTGGCACGAATGAGAGATAAATAGTGCTGGTAGGAGGTGCTCACTCAAATTGCAGGGCCTGAAGTCGCGACTTCACACCCATCCCACTCGATAATGCTGCCGTGCGTGCGTGCGCGAGTTCCCTCTCTAGTCGCGCGGCTTCGGCATTGCTGACCATAGATTCTTGCTGGGCCGCCTGCCACGATGTTGGCCATGTACGGAAAAGTACGGAGCACGTCACTTACATCTCGAAGGTTATCAGCTTGTTCGTTCAATGCCACCACCTTCTTTTCGACTTCCTGAACTTCTTCATCCACGTTTTCACACTCCAGTGTCAATTGATCGAGTTCGTTGTCCACCTTGATCCGCTCGCTTTCTACGTCAGCACGCTCGGTCCGTTTGGTCTCTGCCACTGTGCTGAGAGTCGGTTTGATCACCTTCCGAATGTCAGAGCCTGTGAGAAGTTGCTGGGGGTTAGATGTCGCAATGTTGAGTTGAAGCGTAAGGTCGATGTCTTGGAAAGGCGGAGGAATCGGCGGAAACAATCCGAGTGAGGAAAGGAGGTTAGTATACAGGTCGAGAGCCTCTTCCGCAGCTGCTCCTCGATTCGTCATCACCACCTCCAACGACATGACAGCTTTTTGGGCTTCAGCGATTCTATGCTTGAGATCCTCGAGATTCCGGGCCAGTGTTTCATGATCGGTATTCATGCGGATAACTTCTTCAGGTGTCAAGTTCTGTGCTTTCACTACCTCGGCCAGTTTCGCATGTTCGCTCTTAAGCTGCTCCAAATTTGAAGCTGGAAAATAAAATCAGGAAAAGTACTGGCCGTGATTACGTATGGCTTACTTCGGATAGTGAGTTCAGCCTTCTCGTGCGCAATGGTGTCAATCAAATGCTTCTTCCGCGATTCAAAGCGCTGGAGAACATCATGAAACTTGGCTCTGTCACTGACAAGAAATCCGTGGTTTTTTTGCAGCTTCTCAAGAGGTGCCTAGTGAGGAATGAGATCCAGATTCACAGTAAATTCATTATACGCACGGCAGACAAATGAAGTTGTTCAAACTCGGCTTTAATTCGGGTGACTCGCTCCTTTTGCTCTTCGAGATCGTTTGTCGCTCTTTCATTCTTTTTCGCTTGAAGGGAGATAAGGTATGGTTAGAGGAGAGTAAAAATAACTCACCATAGCGTGCTTCAAGGGCTTTGTCTTGCTCGTCAAAAATATCTGCACCGTGAAAAAAAGCGATATATGCCTCCGCAAAATAGTCAAATGCCAGGGCTTGGTGATGTATTGGATCGTGAAATTCTTCTGGTATCCTATCCACCACTTGTAGGGTCGGGTCGTCAGTTTCCAGGTAATGCACTCGGGCCTGGAACATGATTGAGGGTGCGCAGTCCCACGGTTGAACATGACCGACCTTTCCCATTTCTACCAACCAATGCAACACAGCAAGCAATGCGGGCCATGAATGCATACTACCAGGAGCAGCTAACCATTTATTGTCGATCTGAGATGCGAACGGGTATTTGAGGGCTCTCAAAGCTGGTTGAAACTCGTCCTCGAAGCGCATCTTGGGATCAAAAGGGTATGATGGGTCGACCACACCGACAAGATGCTGGAATATTGCTCGAAAGTCCTTTCCAGTGATGCTTGTTAGAGTTTGCATAGAAATCTCGTGTTCTGTACCCTGGAGCCAGGAATAAATTTCGTGACGCATTTTAGCTTGGTATGAGCGCTCGCGAATTGGCCGAGGGTCCTTGGGTACTT
>JBBPNQ010000899.1:0-11010 GCA_038090975.1 Boletellus pseudochrysenteroides
GGGGGCGGGGGGCGCGGGCCGGGGGCCGGCCCCACCACAGTGAAAGCAGCAAGTACGAATGTTTCCAGCATGCACCTTGTACAATGTTAGTAGTACCGTTTCGTGACTGCCTGGTGTGAGTTCTGCTAGCAGTAGTGTCTCGATATCAGCAAAGATCTTATCTATGTCTCAAATCTCGTTCGCATGCGATCGGCTCAAGTCATTACCGACAATTTTGCGTGCATCGATCTCTAAACAAAATATTCTGTGACGCCCTCCTGGTTTGACTGTCTAATAGGCCATTTACGTTTTCAAACGGTACGTGATGGTCGGGCGCCCTTGCGCTTCCGAGTGGTTGACAGATTTTCCGCCTGATCCGAACGTTTTGTGTTAGCGAGACAGCCCCGGGCCCTGGGCCTGAGATCTGAGAGCGGGAACCGCGCGACCCATCGCGGGCCGAATCCGGCGATGAGCACCCCCCCTTTTGCAGGTAAGTACTAGAGCCGCTTTTGTCCAAGTCAGAGTACCCCGTACCGTCGTCGGTTTCGCAACTTACGGGTGTGTGACGGCCGCCCACGACGATACTATATACAAAATAGCTATACTATTACATCTTTTCATACTGGCTCGCCCCGAGGGGGGGGGGGCACGATCGAGTAGGGTAGGAGGGAGGGGGAAAGGGTTGATAGCATGATTGCGCGACGACGTTCCTGCGTGCGTCCGAGTGTGTGAGTAACTACAGTGCAAACGTTGGAAAATGAGATGACGGTGTAGTAGTAGTAGCAGTGGTAGTACAGCCTATCCATCCAAGCTCTCTCTCTCCATTATCGATACACCGAGGTGTGCATCGGACAGTTACAACGCGCGTCACGCAGAAAAAAGAAAAGAAAAAAAAGAAAAAAAGAAAGCATACACTCTCTACTGGTCGTACGGTCGTGAAAGTCTTGAAAACGGATGGGATGGGATAGCCAGGACTATTTGGCGAGAACACGGTCCAGCATGCCTTTGCTGACATGTGGCCGGGGGCTAAGTCGACAAGGGAAAGGATTCGGGTGGCTGAAGACAGTGTTTAGAACAAAAGGTAAAATAAAAATAAAAATAAACTGTCTCGGACGTACTCGGTGGTTCCATTCGTAAACGTCGGCGTGAACGTGATGTCGTTTCCATCCGCATCCTTGGCGAGATCAAAGTCAAGCGTGGCGAGCATCGCCGCGACGGCGCTCCAGATGGACGCATCCGCAGTATACCGGCCTGGACACTTGCGCCGCCCAAATCCAAAGGCGAACTCGCTCGGGTCGTCGTCTATCAGCATCCCATCCGCATCCAGGAACCGCTCAGGGAGGAACTTTTCAGCGGCGGGATACCGAGCTTCGTCGCGTGACAGTGCCCTACGGCAGCGGTAAACGACCCTGCTGCGACTCGCAGGCACGTGATGACGTACCAAGTGTTTACGACAATGGTCGCGCCTGAATGGAAACACGTACTCAATGTGATGACCACAACAGCACATGCGTGCAGGACATACCTTTTGGTATGTAATAACCATTGTAGATATCGCTACGCGTGACCGCGTGCATGACTTGGGAGGAGTCGTCAGCAGTGCTTCGGACAAGAGAATTCGCGGCGCAACACGCACCTATTGGTACAGCCGGTCTCCACCTGATCGTTTCTCGCACGACGGCGTCGACATATGGCAAGGACGGTCTGTCGTCCCACTCGGGCAGTCTGTCGGTACCCACGATAGCGTCGATTTCGGCTTGAGCACGTTTCCAGACGTGCGGGTTCTCGACCATGGCAAGCGTGAATACCATCAATGTCGAGCTTGTCTGTAAATTTCAAGTAAGTGATCCGATCGGTCATCGAGGGACCCAGTACAGACCGTTTCTGTAGAGACTGTGAAGGCCAATCGTGCGATCAGAACCCGCATCTTTTTTTTTTTTCTCGCGACAGAAAGACCTTACCAAGAAAAGCAGTCGACGAAGCTTGCTTGAGCGCTGCCTCATATTCGGAACGGTGCGCGCCACCGAGTTTCTCCATCCTAGTGATGTGATCCGATACCATTGCAGTGCTCGCGCACTCTTTGGATTCCTATAGCAGCGACGCCCGGTCACGACCATTTTGCTCTCTAGCTCAACCAACACTTACCATGCGCTTCTGGACGTGTTGGTATGGGGTCTCCATCATCCTGTCCCTCCACGCACATGCCTCCCTTGCCTCGTGTTTAATCCATTGGCACGGGCCGGGGAGCCAGTCGGGTATGCGCAGCACTTTGTCAAAATAATATAAGTAAAGCCCGTGCTTGATTTGATCCGACACCTACGGAAAGGAAACGCTTTGAGAAGAGCTATTTTCCCCGGTGTTATTCCTGGCATGGATGCCTGGAGATAGTTATCGACGATCGACACCATAGGGTCATTCCGGGCATCCGGTTCGTAATCGTACACAGCAGACATGGCGATCGAAGACGTGAACCTAAAATCGTCCACAGGGTGGTCGGAAACGAACTCTTTTTTTTTTTTCTTTTTTTCGAGCACAATGTGAACTCACGTCGCGAAATGAAAGGGGTATTCGTCAGGGTCGTGAATCATGTTTGAAATCAGCTCTCGGGCGCGTTGAAGCTGCATCGTGCGGAAGCCAAAGGCGGCATCGGCACGGAACGTTTGTTGGAATATGCGCCGGCACAACCGCCAGCGTTCGCCGTATTGCAAAAAGGTAATGTTACAATCGTGTCCATAGCTGGGGGAGGGGAAGAAACGGTATCAATTCATCACCCCCTTCCCATCCGTTCGTCGATCCAGAACGCATGGAACAAAAAAGGCGACTCACGGTTCAACCGTCTCAATAAAGGGGCGATCAGAATAAATTCCGGATCGTTTCTCCAGCAAGTCCGTAGCCATGGCGGCCGAGTTCAGGACGATCATGTCGGTATCCAAGAGTCGAATGTACATGATATCCCCTTGGAGCGCCTCAGAGACATGGCACCCACACGTTGCACGGCGAGCGACTCACCATACTTTGGCCGCCACTCTGTATACGTCAACCACGGCGCCTGCGTGTTCACAGAGAGGACGCTCCCTATGAGTGGGAGTGGGGTGGGACCGGGGGGGAGAGGAAGCCCTTTCCTCTCGTTGCGGCGTCGAAGGATGCGCCCAATGACGCCCAGAGTCACGACCGCGAACGGTACCAGCGCTACGAGTCGACTAGCGAAAGTGGGCCATTCCATCGTCGTCATCATGAGCAAACCGGAAAGCTGGGGAGGAAGCACACCGGAACCCCCGTAGCCACCCTCCCGTATTAAAAGTACCAGAAAACAGCGTCCTTGACGAATCCGGTATTTTCGGTATTTTCTGATAGAAGCGTTCATAAGGACAAAAACAGCAACTTTTGATTTCGTCAAACAGTAAAGTGGGCCTTGCGGCATCCACCCTCGCTTGTTCAGACCGGGTGCTTTAGTGAGGTTGAAAATTTATTTGAGTTGGCCCAGTGACTGCGTGGATCCGACCGCACACGTGGTGGCGACGTGTCTCTTTCCTGGTGCTCGGTGGAATGGATCTCTGCGTCGTCCGACTGTCGATGCGTGCTTGACAAGACGTGTCGATGCCAGGCATTTTCCTGTAATGTTTTCCCGTCACTTGTGGGAAAACATTGTTTCAAGTTGGGTCTTGGTAATTTCACTGGCAGATTGATAATGGCACACACACACATCGATAGGAAATCTAAACATTTGTTCGTTTAACCATGTATGACTTTCAGGGCCCTCGAGCCTCCTGGCTGAAGTGACAACGTTGAAATTGAATTGAGACTCCCTGTGTGCGTTTACGTCGCGTGATGGCTGTTGTAAACGGTTTCATTCACACGTGTTGCGCCGTCATTCGCCATGTTTGGTGCAACGAAACAGAGGTACTGTGTGCATGGACAGTGTCAACAGCTGGCGCTTAGATATGATGTGACAGACATTTGAGATGTCCTGGGAGCGTGCCTTCCCAATCGAGGGCAACGACCAACGGACCAGACTGTTTTGAATGACACACTTTGAGTGTGGGGAACCGAACACCGGCGCGCATCATGACGGAGTCGGAGGGGGCAATCAGCCGAGTCCGTAGAATCGCGAAATGAGTTGGCAGCTCGACTTTTCGTAGGCAGGGTTCAACGGGGTCAGTTCGATGGAGATCAGTGAACCGAGATTGTGTTATCTATTAGTAAAGACATTTGTGTGATGTGGGCCTAGTGGCGCTTTTCTATAGCCTACCATGGGACGGGAAGTGGAGTACGACGCACCTCTGGGCACACTGCAATGCAGTGGACCTCCACCTCCGGTTTTCTGAATGTCAACCTGCAATCCATTTCACCCATGGTGATGGCTGAAGTTTATTGCGATGTGCCGTGTGACTGCTGTATTGATTGTAGGCGTTGTAGCGGCCAGATTGCGGGTTTCGCGGAAATGACGAGTTAAAGCTGATCACGTAGTCCTTGTCCACTCAGGACCTCTGATTTCAAGTCGGAGTGGTCGGTCCACCGATATGTAAACAGAGGACCCTTATGACAAATCTTCCAGCTGACCAGACTGGAACGTGTATCGTTACATCACCCGGTGAACGCAATCGTGCCAACCACCTTACGCCCACAAGAGAAAAAAAAGGCGTTGGTCAAGTACACATCCAAGTTGGTACGATGCCGTTCTCGTAAGATTGACAACGTCAATTTGATCAATCGTTGGGAGATGAACATCTCACGCCCAAGTGGGTCCACGAACGAATCTATCCAAACTCGAAGATGTGGCGTCGACACCGCCCGTACGAGAGAAAGAGATAACCACAATCCGGTGTTCGAATCTGGCCAGCGTGGGATGGCCATGCCTAGTACTTATACTGAAAACCTCAGCCGAGTGGCAAGATCGTTTCCGCAGCTTGGATTCCGTGAGCGGGCCGGCACATGCCTGCCACCGGGTCAAGATCGTGATGATGTGGCGTCGGCAATCCATAGATAGCTAGACGTCGCATGATTGGAAGGGTCTTGCTGGAATAAGATATACCGAATCGAATCCTTCATTGAGTAGACTAAGGGCACCGGAAGGAGTTTGTGGGTCTTGAAAGACTATGTGCTAAACCATGATATCCGGGCTTACCTACCTCACTCCTTCGGCCGAACCGAGGCATGGTCCAAGAGCCGATAGAGCCATGCCCTGGAGAGAACGATTGCGCATACGACAGAGACCGCTTGGTTTCTGCCAAATTCCATGAGATCAATCACCAAACATCACCACGAAATTGGTCATTGGTGCGAACGTGCAGAACGGCAAGATGAAACCCCAAGAAGTAGCTGTCCCCCATGGTTGTGTCAAGCCAAGAGTATCGGCGTCCAGGTCCTAACCCATTAGTACCACGCTCCTTGGAGCAGCTTCCCCGAATATCCCTGGAACAGGTCACTAGTGGGGACGTACAGGCACCGGCTCAGCAAACTGACCGACGCACAGGAAATGGCGCTGTCTCACCGTGTGGGCGCTGTCCACTTGCTCTCGGCACATTCAGATGTACAAACCACTGCCCAGTGGCGGCATTCGCCGTCAGGGAGCTCGACGGTTTGTCTGTAAATCTGCTCTAGCATGTCGCACCCTTGGCTTGCCAGAGGATGATCTCGGATCATCCCCCCCCACGTCACATCGGATGAAAGACGGCCCCCAACGACGTTCTCCGCGAAGATAACCGTGACAAGGGGCCCATCGCTCTGAAGCGAACGAACGAGTCTGGTAGCCAGGTTACTTGGTCCGTATATAAAAAGAGGTTAACCGACAAGGCTGTTCGAGGGTCTTCCAGAATAGAATACACACGGCACAAGGGGGAAGGGGGGCGGTTGCGTATCTGGGAACGGTTTCTCTGCGCGCTTCTGAATACGTACTGTAGAAGAGACTGCCGAGTCTCGGGTCCAGCCGTTCGTGCGGAGCTGAAAGCGGAGTTTAAACACTCGAAGCCTGGACCACTGATCCCCTAGTGGATGCCACTCGAGCACGTGATGTCACGTGTCGATATGCCGAGCAGTGGCACATTAGTAAGCGATTAGATAGCGGAGATAATGGACGACTTTCCGTAGCTCACCCGAGATCCAATCCTGTATAGCGTAAGATTCCAGGGTAGTGCAACACTCTACCCAAGAGTCGGCATCCAGCGTCGCTGCTGGGCAAGACAACTCGCCAATGATCATGTCACTATCACCATCACGAGCCCTGGCATACCCACATAGAGCGATCGACATGACCTTGAGCGTTCATCATCGCAGTAATAAAATGTCGTCCATATCGCAACACGACACGGACACGAGGATCAAGAAGTAAAATAGTCAACGAGGCCACGTCTACAAAAAAGAAAAAAAGAAAAACAGCCCAGAGACAACAAACTGCAGCGCCGACTTCAAAAAAGTACCAATTAAAAAAAAAAAAAGAATCGGGGTCATCACTCCCGCTCGCCCATCTCTGAATAGGGTATATAAGCATCCCGGGAGAGTCGAGTCCATACACGGAGATCATGACGCGGTCAGAACAAGAACCAGTCCACGAATGTCTGTGATTTTATTTTATCCTTTGGACGCCCCATCACATCTCCCATGCTTGTGGCTGTGCTAGCTCACGCGACAACAAGGCCGAGGACGATGGCAGCGGCCATGCTCATGCCGACGGGGATATAGTTGGCAGCAGCCCCGCTCTTGCTCGAAGAAGTCGAAGTCGACGACGAGGAACCAGAAGTGCTGGTTGCTGTGCCGGACGACGCTGCAGGGGAGGACGAGGTGGGATAAGTGGAACCTTCTGCCTTGATCTCAAATTGGGACGAAGCGTAGACCTGCAAGACGCACATCCGTTGAGTACGTTCCAATTCCAAACGAGAATGAAGAGACGAGTGGCGAACGCAAACGCACATTGGTCATGTTCTGGATATCGGTGAGCGAGATAGTCCAGCTTGACGAGACGGCCAGGCTCGACTGTTGTGCGTTGACGGAATAGGAACAATCATAGTTGGGCACGTTCGATATCAAGGCGAGGGGAGCAGACAAGATGGATGTGTCCGAGTTGGACAAGCTAGTCCAACCATCCGAGTCAGCCTCACACATTCACACGCAGGGTACCAGATGAGACGAGACTGACACAACGGTGTACGCCGAGTAGGAAGACGTGTCACAAGTCCAGGCAAGTGTGTTTACAGAGTCGGCGACTGACGGAGAGAAAAAATAACGTCAGACCATAGAATGTAGAGATGGGATTTTTGGACGTACCCCACCAAGAGGAAGGGCTGGGGTTGGTGATGGTGACAGACTGAGCAGTGACGGCAGCGACGAGGACAGCAAGGATGCGACGACCGAACATGGCGAAGGGCGGTTGAAACGGTGTGGGTGAAGGAGTGGACAAGTTTAACGAGCGACGTGTGGTGCAAAAACAAAACACCAAAATACCAAACTCGACTGATCCATGCAATTCATTCTCCGCCATGTCGGTAATAACAGTACAATCAGTCCAAAACGAATTCAAAACCGACGCACTGACTCGGACCAGTCCCGGTCGCGAGTGCAACTGTGATAATGACAAACACGCCCTGGGCCAGTAGGCCAAGCACCAGCAGCGCCGCTCTGTCCCCGACTCTGATACAGCGGGGATTGTCTCAAGAACCCACAACGGCGGGAACACTACCAAAGGACATCAGGATCCCCACGCGCTGCTCGACGGGGACATGTATATAAGGCGGTGGTGCAAGGGATGGGTGTGGGTCATGTCGGCTCTAATACGTCGCTCGCGGGCAAGTCACGCCGAAAAAGTCGTCGAGCGTGTCGGTAGTAGCAACCTGGGGTGTACACGTGGAAGCAGCGGCGGTGATAACTCGCTCTGACGCAGGAAACGTGAAAGGGGCATGTGCACCGGTGATAGTTATGAGCTTTCGAGGTCAATGATTGCAGAGGAGGATACGATGCGAGGGACGACAGAGGACATGGTTCTTGAGGCGAAGTGAGTGAACACGTTCGAGGGCGGGCAACTGCTCGTTGCGGAGGCATTAGCGACCTCGATATACTTGTACCCGACGGTCGTCACCACCGCCAAGAAGTAATCCAACTAAATGATTGCAGGTAAACCCACGCAAAGAGCCCCATCACCAGGATTTTGCCTTATTGGGCATGTAAGTTGGCCGTTGGACCGCCAGGTTGGGGGAAATATTCCCGACAGCTGTTCGTAGGGCGGCGAAGCTGAAGCAGCTCCCCCAGAAAAGTGAGCGTCTCTGCTCGAGCTGTTTTCTGGGCACCCCAAGTCCAAAGCTGCTGGTGTCTGCACCTTGGATGAATAGCTCTCACCAGAGTGTTGTCAGAGGTCGACAACGCGTTCGTCGAGGTACTTCAAGTTTCAGTTCTCCAACAAAGACCAGTGAGAGGTACCACAGCGCGAAAGACGGTGGCGACACACATCATGTGGGCTGCCAGTCGCGGGCCCGGTTCACAAGAATCAAAACGACATGCTAAACGCTTGTAAGCTGTGCTGCTCGAAGACGCCGGCGGGTCAGTTGGTACACAAAACCAGGAACCAACTCTCGGAACCCACAGTCAGGGCAGCTGGCAGGGTCGGTTGACGTCGTGGTCGTCGCCGACATCGGAATTGAGAGTGGGAAACAGGGATGTCCAAAAGATGCATGCAATAAGAGACCAGTGACGGTCCCCCGGGGGTGCCTGGCAAAATCGCCTTTGCTCGCTGTGGGCAGCACACTCGGTGTCCTTGTTGTGAAGCGGTGGGGTGGCAAATCGGGTGAGCTCCCTTTCAGAACTCGAACACCCTAGTGTCAGCTCCAGTGGCTCGAGACGAAGCCTATGCGCCACAGCTACATTTAGGGCGGCCCAACCTATCGGACTGGCACCTCTTTTAGACGACTGGTCACCAGTCCAATCTTTCGTGTCCGGCTCCGGTGACAATCACAGCATGCCAGCACGAGGTTCGTACATCGAACCAACAGCGTCGCTCGTTGGGCGAGAAATGTGGGGTGGTCACACACCCAAACTGCTCGAATTGACGCTAGGTCCTGGGAGTTGGCGAATGAACGCGCTGAAAAAAGACTCGTGTTCAACCACCAGTCGGGCTTCATGTCATTCAGGGTTGCGTTATCGCTTTGGGCGTGGAAGAATCAGAACAGCTGAAGCGTTCAAGGGTCGGAAGGTTGGTCAGTCGGAATGACGTAGGCAAGAAAGCCCACCGGTTCGGGGTCGACCCGGTTCCGAGTCTGCTGACAGCCTCATGGCGAGCGCATGTCTTATCCGTAGCATGCGGAACTCCAGTATCTCGTCGAGCATTCCCAAATGCACATACAAGGCCTGATTGGCGAGTTACTAGCACCTCCGTGTCTTCGGGTTTGACCCAGCCGTGTGCCCCACGCCGAAATGAATGATGCACCTGCCAGTACGCATGCGTCGCGTCATCGGAGCAGATCCTCGGTCTCGCATGCATATCTGGTATCCAGTAACATGGAGAATCCACCACGTAGGTCAGTACGTCTATCATGTTTCCTCAACGTTAGTCTGAGCCACCCCCGGCGGCATGATGAGCGCCCACCAGAACCCATCTACCCCAAGACCCCCAAACAGAAGGACGCACTGCCCTGACCATCCGTTTCACCACCACAGGTGACAGTCTCCCCCGTCCCATTGCCAAATCTCCTTCGGATCGCCGACGGCCAACATGTCCTTTTGCATCCACGCACCGTCATACACTTGTTCTATCCACCACCTCATCTCATCAGCCACTCGGGGTGCACGTAAAGCCTGTGACAGTGTGAGTGGCGTATACAGGCGAGAAAGGGGAGCGCACAGACAGCCAGTCGTAGCCGACGATGACGCGCGGGTTGACCAGGATCTGCCGCAGGTTAAACGCCCGTCTGAGATCGTACGGGAACAAGAAATATTCCGACGAGAAGCACTCGCCCTACGCAGACGCACGGAAGCCGATGAGTGGTGTCGGAGCCGGGCTCAGACCGCGCAACGATGGGTCGTCGGTGGCCGGGTGCGTCGCAGGGAGCTCGAACGGTAGTGGATCGCTCGACAGCGTCGTATTAGATCGTAGGCGAATAGGCAAGAGGTGGTCGGCCTTGAAGATGACGATGCCGTTCCAACATGTGAATATGGGCACTGGAGACTCGCTCTTCATCGCGTCGTAATCTTCTGCATCGAACTGGGAAGTCTTTTTTGTTTATCGCGTATAACCCACAAATCATATAACTTTGATATATGGATCGCTTTATTGAACGGCAAAACGCAGACGGTTCGCGCGCTCAGCCAAAATGACCAAACTTCATTCTACACACCATGTCATATTCGCCATCGGCAGTCTTGACTAGTTCGACGATCGTCTCTGGCTCAATATAGATATCGTTTGAGAAGAGTACTTTGCCATACCCGCCCCTTTCCACCAATGGTTCGAGTACGCGGTTTCGAAGCGCAGAAAGGAAATTGATGCGATCGTTCCCGCTCGTGTCGTCCGGCCCTCGTGATCGCCGTGTCTTCTGTCAATATCCGTCTCGATACCTGCATCGCGTCCAATCGGTCATCGAGCTCCCAGGGGAACGCTGGCAACCGATCCCCACTTCCACTCTCGAGGATGGGGACGAAGACGTTGTCTTCGCCAAGATAATGAATCGTTTTGACGAGGCTGTCGGACCTATGGGGTATCACGTGTTCATTGTTGAAAAACATGGCGGCGATAAATATTCTTTCTGTCCGTCGGTGAGCGAAGGTGATCGCAAGTATGCCTCTACAAGGTGGATTACCATTGTTCGCATAGCCCTCCCTTGTTGGATGGGTATTGGCATTTTTGATCAGCGGGCGATGGCGCGCGCCGCCCGGATGTGGGTAGCACAGTGTGAGCCAGAAGAGGAACCAGGCGGATGGAAATGCCTGTGGATGGGAAGGCGTGCGCGGACTTGAACCGCTTGTACCGCCTTTGCTATCCGCCAGTATCACCGTCGTTGCCGTCGTCGGCAGTGCCTCCCTCCTCCAGTGAGTTCGATTCGCTCCTCGGTA
>JBBPNQ010000900.1:0-10984 GCA_038090975.1 Boletellus pseudochrysenteroides
CTCCCCACCCGCGCACAGACCACCGCCATTCTCTTGTCCCTAGCATCGCCCCCGCTCAGATACAGAGGTCCACCAGTGCCGGCACTACAGGAACCAACCCCGGCACCCCCTCCTCCCTCGCCTCCACCAAACCCCTGCCGGACCTCTCTGCGCGCCCCCTTCCTCCCATCGAGGAACCAAACGATGCCGACAGTGACAGTGGCGTCGGTCTCCCCGTCTCTTCTCTCGTGCCCCACACCGCGGATTCTTCAGAAGCGCCGTCCAAGAACTCCGCGCGCAAGGCGGCCGAGACCGCAGCTAACTCGGAAATACAGAAAAAAGTTGCATTCATATCTCCTCCCCCGACTCCATCAGGACCCTCAACCTCACAGCCCCTTCCTGATGTATCCACGAGCCCCATTATCTCCGGATCACCTCCCCAAGCGCCTGCGGCTGTTCCCCTCAAAACCACCCTCTCACGTTTTCAGGCTACACATGGCAAGGACACGCGTGGCGCTGCACCATCCGCTGCCTCATCCTCACGTACAGACTTGGCTTCCAAACCAACCACCACTACCCCTCCCTCCCTTTCCCCAATCTCTGTCCAGACGAACAAGGCTACCTCGACGCGCACCGCAATTTCTCCTTATCCTGGTTCTATCCGCTCTGGGACGCCTTATTCGCAAATGTCCAACACGAGCACGCGGATCCTCGCCGCCTCCTCATGGAGCGAGGGTGCGGAGGAGGATCTTGTGAGCAACCTTGGTCCGCGTGAGCGCACAAGGCAGGAAGTCCTCTGGGAAATCGTTGCCAGTGAGGAACGGTATGTCCCGCCTCTTTTGATCACCCATCTAAGCGTCGTCATTTGACATACCCGACCAGGTACGTCAATGATCTCCAGAGAATGAAGGAAACTTTCATCGAACCGCTCCTCCATCCCTTCGCGTCGCCTCCTCCTACCTCGCCCTCACCGTATGATTATGATGAATATCCTTCCCCGCCTGCTCGCCTCGACTCTCCCCACGAGTCCGTCGACGTACTTCCCATCGCCGCTCGCTTCATGTCTCCCACTGGCTTCCGTTCCGACGGCGCATCTGGTATCACTCCCGAAACCAAGTCTCTGGCGCCCACCACGCCAAACATTGATGACGAGTCGGCCGAGTCAGAAATGGAGGATGACCATCTCCCTGGCTTGCAAAGCAACCACGTGAACATGTCTGCAAAACACCGTCATCCTCGCTCCCCCTATCGCGTGGGCTCGGCATTGGGTGGCAAGAGCAAAGTCAAGGAATCGGTACCTTTTCCATCGCGATCCCATGGGTCACTTCCCCCAACTCAGAGCATGAACCAGGTTAACGCATCTTCACAGTCGCTCGGACGGCAGTCTGGTCCTGAGCGGGAACGCGAACGTGACAAGGATCGGGAACGGAAAGACAGCGCCAAGACGACGCCAACCGTTCACAGCCGTCTACTTCGCAAGCCCAAGCGATCTCACACACAGCAAGATGGTTGGCTACAGATGGCTGTTCCCCCACACCTCCTTCCCGAAGACCTGCGAGTATGTCTAGAGGTCATTGAGAGTGGCGTCCTTGATGGGCATGTCAAACTCAGCGAAGGGTTGAAAAAACGATATGAGGAACAATACCCCCTCGTACGGTCGCTCGCAGACGTTTTCGTTTCCAACGTACGCACGCTTTCGATTGTAGTGGAACTGTTGTTGATTTGCCACAGTCACACATCTTTCAAGGCTATGCCACTTACGTTTTGCATCTTGAGCGTGCCCTCGAGCAGGTTGATAATGCCCTTTCCACGGCAAGTGCTGCCAAAAAGCCCAAGAATCAGGATTCTGCAGAGTGGCTCAAGGTGTGCAAATCTTTGCAGCGACTGGAAGAGTTGGCCGCCGACAAGGGCGAGACTGGTCTTGCAATCACACTGTCGAAACCATTCCAGCGCCTGCTCAAGTACCCCCTTCTTTTCCAGAATCTCCTCTTCCACACCGACCCCAGCACTTTCGAATACGAGAGTACCCTCCAGATGGTTGCTGAAGTAGAGACAATCGTGCGAAGCATCGAGGATGAGAAGATCCAGAAAGAAGACCGAGACAAGACGAGGGACGTTTTCGCGCGCATCGAAGGCCTTGACAAGGTGAAGCAGCTAGCGATCCCGAAACCCTCCCGACTTTTGTTGGAAGAGAGGCAGATCCTCGTTGGTCGTGAAGGATCGGTGTCTGCGTCGTCATTACCCAAAGGACCGAACCCCCCACCAGTGATGGCCATGAAGAACGTCAAGGGCAAAACATCATTCCGACGGTTGAGCGATGTTCTTGGCACGGGTTCTGGTATGGGAGGCAAGAAGGATTTGTGGCTGGTGGTCTTCAACGATGTCGTGTTGAGGTGCCAGCGTACCGGGACGACGTCGTTACCACTGGTATCCAGCACAAACTCGCGCACGAATTCTCTGCCAGAGATGCAAGGCAAGTCCAAGTATGCAACGTCTGGCCGTCGAAATTCGCACACAAAACCGCGAAACTTGTACAAGTTTATCAAGGTCCGCAGGCTGTTTCGTGACTTTCCCATTGTACGCTCACGCATCGCTCCAACAGATAGAAACTTGGGCGATTGGAGACGTAATTCAACCGAAAGAAGGTGTTGTGGCTATGGAAGAGTAGGGTCGCTGCTATGCATCGCTCGTCGCATCTGACCTTTCTCTTAGTGTTGTTCGTTCCAAGGCGGAGGCGCATTTAACCCATAAGCCAAAAATTGTCCCACTGCCAGATGACGACGAGGATGACGATGATGATTCGGATGACTCGGATAAGAAGAGCAAGATGAGCTTCTCTTACTGGGGTGCTGACAAGATCACACTTCAGAAGCCAGCTCTGAAACCCAAGCACCACACTGTTGGTGGGTCCACTCGACGCGTGTCCCCAGGTGGGACTTCTTACGCCCGGGAGTCTTCAGCCAACGCAAAGTTTGGTACCCGGCTGGTGTCTGGTGATCATGTTTCGTCAGGCGTGCGACCTGCAAGCAGAAAAACGCAACCAGCGCAAGGTACCAAGCCTCGTGTTAACCCCTCGGACGACAGCCAGTCCGTCAGAGCAACCGTGACTCGTCCTGCTTGGGACACTAGCACCCGTGGTGGCCATCCCCCCGCAAAGCGACCTCGTCAGACCTCTCAATCTAGTGCCGCCACCCGCGCCACGGTGACGGCCACTACGAGCAATAATAACAATAACAACAAGCCTCAGCTCTCCCCTGTTGCATCAGAAGACTCTGGGGTAGGCTTATATCGTCAAATTGTTGCCCAAGATCCCTCATTGACTCAGTGATACTTCCACACTTTCTCATTTTTGCTGTCGTCCCGCCTAGACACCACCAGCCATCCTTAATAATCGAGTTCCGTTACATTCTTCCATCGCGTTCTTGAACTCACCTACTGCACTCGCTTACTCCATTGCTTTCTCCCCCGCATCATGACTGACACATTCCTTCATTCTTCCGCCTGCTAGCGGCTGCATTTCTGTCAATTGGTAACCAAATGTTTGACGATACCTTATCACTCTCGTTGAGGATTTCTCCTCTTTTTATCACATTCTCTATTTGCGGAACACATTGACGATTTTATTCTAATCCGACACTCCGATACCAGCACACCAAGCCTCGCTGGCGCGGTCCCAACGCAATTTCTTTCACAACCTTCAGCATGTATACTAAATTGTCACCCTGTTATCAGACCCTATTCCGTCGCTTCGTATGCCGCGTTGTGAATGCTGACGCTACGCCCGCTAGGGTCTGATGCACAACCCCAATCGCCACGCGGTATCCAGCTGGACTGCCATCAGGACCCATCACACGTGAAAACGTCAAACCCTGTCGAGGACTCACCGCACAGCTGTCTTGGCCGCGGCATCAGAGGGGAAGTGACCTTAAAAAAAAAAAAAAAAGTAAGCCTCGGACGCTTCAACTGCGACGCGAACGCCCTGTACCTTCAAAAATTTCCCGAATGAAGTAAGCTTCTTTTGTATCAGGCGTGGCCACGGGCCAGCGTTCGGCCCGCTGGGCAAACGCCTCGTCCGAAACGACCGTTGCAGCGTGATCCTTCATTCTGTGGAACGACCCCAGTCAGCGCACGCAACGAGTGTGATATCGGACACCTACCCGTCTATCCACGAGTACCCGACACCGTCCGAAAACTGTTCTTTCTGGCGCCATAGAATCGATTTGGGTAGGTAGGGCTATGGATCAAACGTCACGTTCATTTCAGAAAACATATTGTTCTTTTTCGGCGCATCACTCGCCTTTCCACCATCTGGAGATCTGTCAAAAGCTTTACGCAAAACGTACTTGAAAGTTCACATGAGTCCTCGGTCTTTAGGCGGAGGGCCAAGGGTCGACTGACCTTTTCCATCCTCGGGCGACCATCTTCATCAAATCCTTGGGAAGAGCCCTTTGAAAACGATTTCTCCTTCGGATCAATGTTCATCGAAACCTCCAGGAACGCCTTGTCAAGGAACGGCACACGCGTTTCCAGCCCCCATGCCATAGTCGACCTATGAGATCGTCTCGTCAATATCCAGGGGTCAAGAAGCGAGGAACAAAAAGTCCGCTCACTTGTTGGCACGAAGACAGTCCGCGGTGTGGAGGTTTTTCACTCGGCGTACACATTCCTGGTGGAATGACTTGCCGTCAGGCGCGGCGTGGAAATACAAGTAGCCTGCCAGTCAAAGATAGATCAGCTCCTCGGATGTATGCGTCTTGACGTTACGCGATTGCGACACACCACCGAAGATTTCATCACTGCCCTCCCCGCTTAACACCATTTTGACACCCATGGCCTTGATCTTGCGACTGAGAAGGTACATGGGTGTGCTTGCCCGAACGGTCGTCACATCATAAGTCTCGAGATGGTAAATGACATCTGGAATTGCATCCAGTCCTTCCTGCACGGTAAAAATGAATTCGTGGTGAATGGTTCCCAGAAAG
The DNA here is from genome assembly GCA_038090975.1 of Boletellus pseudochrysenteroides. Lineage (NCBI taxonomy): Eukaryota > Fungi > Basidiomycota > Agaricomycetes > Boletales > Boletaceae > Boletellus > Boletellus pseudochrysenteroides. The sequence goes on from JBBPNQ010000900.1 coordinate 4,962, forward strand.
TGTGCGACTTTCTTTGCCGCTAAGTGGTCGGGAGAGTTTTCCAACCCGATGGAAAATGAGTGTAGCTGGGGCCAAGTGGCAAGCACCGCTGCTCGGCCGATCGGTTAACGCCGTGGTATGCACCTGGGCAGGATCGATTCCTCACCTCGTTCGCTCAGATCGTCCCATTTTGGGGTCGACGGACCACTGGTGGCCTCCGCCAGCTTGCGTTTACGAGTCTCGAACTGTGCCTGGGCGAGTCTTTCTGTCTCTCGTGCGGCAATGGCAGCAATCAAGCTGCTGTCCAATCCGCCGCTCAACAGGACCCCATAAGGCACCTCGGACATCAACCGTTTCCGGACGGCTGTTTCGAGGGCTTCGCGAATCAACGTGTAGTCTACCGGCGTGGTGGGGGTAGGCGCGTTCTCTTGGTCAGCACCGAGCCACGAAGGCTGATAGTAACGCGTGGTGGAGTTGTCCCGGCTGTCAAACACATGACCAGGAGGGAAGGATATGATCTTGTCACATTCGTCTGCGAGCGCTTTGAGCTCGGACGCGAAATAGGTCAACCCTGGCCGTTTAGAATTCCAGCCCTGGTAAAGGGTGGTGATGCCGATAGGGTCACGGGCAGCAATGATCCTAGACGGGGTCACAGACTCGTCCAATAAGACAAAAGCAAACATTCCATCGAGTAACGCAGGGACGTTTTTATCATGTTTTTTATACTGGTGGGCCAACCGATGTAAGCCGAGGGATGAATAGAGGGGGCGATCGGCCGACGCACCAGGGGTAAAATGATCTCGCAGTCAGAGTGTGTCTTGAACTTGACATCTGGCACGAGGCTTGTGCGGAGTGAGAGGTGGTTGTAGATTTCACCGTTGACGGTGAGCGTGAGCTTGCGGTCCTCGCTCACGAGGGGTTGAGCACCGGTATCTGTACACGTGTGAGGTCGCCTCCCGTCGCATCGAGAGCTGATACGGACCGACACCAACGACAGCGAGACGTTCGTGGCAGAGTATTGCATCCTTGCCCACATAGCACCCTGACCAGTCCGGACCGCGGTGACGGAGACGTTTCGATAATCCGATAAGACGCGCACGGTCTGCGGCTGGCCTCTCGAGGCCGTGTACTGCGAGGATTCCACACATGGTCCGGGTCAAAAGGTGGGTCTTGAGAACTCGAGAGTTGACTTTCAATTATGACTCGAGTCATGAAGGGTCCCATCTCCATCTTTAGATGATCTTGACGCGCATCTGGCGTGACGTGCGACCCCGATGGCCGTCCACTCAAACGACGTCCAGCGTCTCTTCCTCCAAGCCGTCTTTTCGCGTGGAATTCTTTCCTTTAAACATGCACAGGTCCTCTGGGCAAAGTGCATAGACGCGGTCAAAGGTTGGCCCACGACCTCTGGACGACTGACGTGCAACTGACCTCCGTCTCTCCAAGTCGCCGACCCTTCGCTTGGCATACGGTTCGACGATAGCAGACAAGCATGGGACAAGTTTGTCTCAGATATCAACGCTGCTCTCAATCCCCTCGACCTTGAATTTCGTCACTTGACGGACGAGCAGACCGGGGTAGAAATGCACGCCGTGGTGCGTCACTTGGCCCCGCGTCGTTTGCGCTGACCCCCCTTTCTTTCTCTTTTCTCCACTCTAGGTGAACACGAAAGACGACGAGATTGCCCAGGTGGCCACGGAGTACACGCCTCTCGAGATTGCTTACTTCAAGGCGGTCGTACGTGATCCACCTGGGACAAGGTGACCACCTTGTCTGACCGGATCGTCCACAGGTCGAACAAATCATGCTCGCACCGCATGAGGCATATTCGGTGTCCTCGCTCGCCGCCCTCCGCGAAGTGGGCTCGCTCAAATCAAACATGACCAAGTCTCAGGCCGAGGTCGTCCTGAGCAGTCTCGTAGCCAAGGGATGGCTACTCAAGAGCAAGTTGAGCGGGCGCTTCGTCGTCTCTCTTTCTTGGTGCTGAACCTTGTTTCAGACGTGCACGCTACTCACTTTCGACGCGCGCCCTCCTCGAGCTCTTGCCTTACCTCAAGTCAAATTATCCCGACGAATATCTGGAATGCACCATTTGCATGGAGGTAGTCTATTTTTTTTGGCCTTGTATATTGCATTCATCGTCTTCAGATCATCACATGTGGTGCCGGTTGCAATACTCCCAATTGCAAAACGAGAATTCATTATCATTGTTTCAGAAAGCTTCGCGCCCGCCGTGCGCAGTGCCCTACCTGTGCAATGGACTGGCCACAAGATGCAAAGAACCTCAAGCCTGTAGGCGAGGCTGCTGTCAAAGATGGCCAAGATGAGGGCCGGCGTATGCGCAGGAAGAGCACAACAGCGAGTGACGAGGATGAAGAAGAGATGAGGATGGACGAAGATGAACCTGAGCCTTCGCAACCCAATCAATCTCAGAGACGCGGGAAAAAGAAGGTCGTCACAATGGATGTCAATGAAGAGGACGAAGAGGACGAGGGGGATAGAGATGAAGCCCCTTATAGACTCCAGGCTACCATGCCTCGTCGTTCTACGAGGATGGCACGCTGATGCCTCTTTGGCACTGGATCTTCTCTATGGGCTGCGTGTACTTTTACGCCAATCAACAAGTACTTTAGTATTATTCATCTATTGACATGATTCTCCGTGCCATAGCGCGGGGTCCCACAACGCGACCTTCATCTTACCCTGCACCAAGCGAGGTATCCACAAACCCGAACTTGCCCTTCCCCCAGACTTGTCTCCGTCGTTTCTCTCTTTGGCCTTCACCAAATTGTTCATTCCACTTGCGCAAGTCCGCCAAGGAACCCAGAGATTCAGAACTGGAGGGTGTGATTTCCTTGAGTGCCTTGGTAAAGTGTCTTAGATGGATGGTCCGTGAATAGGTCGTGAGTGAATCCGAGGGAGGCGCATCCAAATTGATTGTTGAGGGGTCTCGCATAGTTGCTTCTGGTGACGATTTCCACGGCACGCTGACCCCCTCTTTGACGGCATCAAGTGCAGCAGAAACACACAAGTCTTCAGGGCTCAAATGTCAGAAAGGTGGGTTGCGGGTAAAAAGCCAAACGCACGCTTCAAATCCGATCCCGAGAAATTCTCTGTCTGTCTAGCCAATGTCTTTACATCGACATCCAATGCTAACATCTCGTCCCGCAACAGAATGCAGAGAATTCCTGGAACACGTCAACGTTGGAGCCTTCTCGGTTGCACAACAAACCGGAACACCACTCACCCTCCCGTTCCTTCTCCCCAGGCAGATCTACCAGTAACCTACGCGGTAATCTCCGCAGCACTGCATCGTCGAGATCGAAAGGTCTGTTGGTAGCGCCGATGACCACGACTCTCTCCTCCACGCCCGCTTGGCTCTTCAGTCCGTCCATCTCCTGCATAAACTCGGTAATGACCCCACGATGCGCCATGGCACCACCCGAGTCGCGAGCAGATGACCGAGCCCCAAAAAGTGCGTCGATTTCATCCAGGAACACGACACAAGGAGACAAACGGCGAGCGAGGCTAAAGACTGCTTTCACAAGTTTTTCGCCTTCGCCGACGTACTGAGTTAAGCCGCGGTTGATCAGCAACAGGGCAAGCAGAGCTAGGAAGGAGACGTACCATGTCCATAACATCGGAAGGTGAGACCATCAACATCCTACAGCCGGCCTCCTTCGCGAGAGCCCGCACTACGAGGGTCTTACCAGTTCCTGGAGGTCCAAACAGAAGACATCCAGTCATCGCATGTTCTTTCAGGATACCCATTTGAAATGCTGCAGGATGGAGAAGTGGGAGCGAAACCAGAGTCCTCACAGAGTCGATCGTATGCGAAGGGAGATGGACCTGTGCAAAAGTCGTCGGGAGAGTAGCTACTCAAGTTGTATCAGTGACCATGCATGACATCCACCACTGATCCAACGAAAGCAACTTACCAGGATCAACAATGCAGCCCAATAGCCGCTTTTCATGAGGATCAAGGTCCTCGTCTTGCTTGACCTTTTCCACCACCTCATCTATTAGTTGACCTTCTTCACTATCCTCGAGTTCAAGGGCGTCCAACTCGTCCTCGGTGGCATCGTCGGGCTGATTCTCGCGAGGAACACGCACACGTGCGTCTTTTGACCAAGTCCGACGGAGATCGCGCGAAGAGCGTTGTGCAGCCCAGGCACGGTGTATCACAGACCAAGGTACGGAAGTCGGTTCGAGGGTTGGACCGAGTGTCTTGGATGTCGCAGACGGGGACACGGCAGGGGAGATAATGGAAGAGGAGACGACACTTCCAACCGCTCGATCTGCAATTTGACGTATCGAAGGCCAAGACTCGACGCGTGTGCTCCAGTCCTCCCACATCTCGTGTTCCTCCGGGTGTTGTAGACCATTCGACGGAGGAGCGTCCATGTCAGTTTGATGTTCAGCATCAGCAGAAGATCCAACAATCTCCGCGTCTGCTTCGAGCTCTTCGTAATGTGATCTTGATGCCTTGTCGACTTGGTCGATTTCTGCCCCCTCAGTCGAGGCGCCGTCGGTTACATCCTTTGCACCAGCATCCAACACACCTCCAATCCCTCCAACACCTAATCGCATGGCCAGCTCGTTTACTTCCCTCCGTCGAGTCATCCTACAGCTCCTTTCCGCACCTTGATCTCGTGTGCTGGGAAGTACGACGGAAGCGCGAAAGAATTTTCCTGAAGCACCATCCTCCGAGTCGCTCTGCCCACTCCCGAGCATGTCAAGGAGAGGAGGTGACCCCCCTCCCAACAAAAGGATTGGTGGGCGTGGAGCATCGACATCGGCAGGCGTAGGTTGAGCAATCGCTTGAGGAGGACCATTGGCTGCACCGTTTCCAAAGGGGAAATAGCCTGGAGGAGGGGAGGCAAAGAGTCGCGGGACATCCTCGAGGAGGGCCGCATCCCCATGCCTTTCCCATCTCCGAAGACGCTCTCGAAGACGCCTTTCGCGCGCCCGCGTAGCATAATCATCCTCGCCCCATTCGGAAGGTTGTGCGTGCATCGCGCTCATGTTAAGACTTGGGCTAGAAGTGGAAATGACGGGGGTGGAACGCGCAGTATGTCTCTTGTGGCTATTGACTGAGCCCGGGCTGGATGGTGCCTGTATCCCAGCAGACATTGAAAACGGCCCCGTGAAAGCAGGGCGAGAGAGTGACGATGGCCCGACAAGTGGTGGCGTGACACCGCACACAATAGCCATTGGACATGCGACAGGGGACGAAGGGCGGGCGATGGGACCCGTCCTACGAGCACGCACAGCACTGAGGAGGTGGGGATACCAAGTGGGTGCGGTGGAAGCGAGTGTGGGGAAGTCGCGTAGATAGACTATGCGGGGGCGGATGGGCTGAGGCTGTGACGAATCGGAAGGTGAAGGGGAGGGTATGTTGACGAGTTCATCAAAGAAAGCCTTGATTCGACTTGGGGTGGGGGATGAACGAGAGGGGGCAAAGACTGAAGAGGGACGTCCACGAGAGGCGGCGACCGGGGCAAGGACGTGGAGCGTCATCTGCGAAACACCCACTGGTGGCAAGAAGCTGTGTTCGGAGTCCTCCTCTTCTTCGGTGGCAGGAGAAAAGCGGCGCGAGGGAGAAGGGGTGGGATGGTAGTGAAGCGGGTTTCTGGGCAGCTGGATGGCATTAGCGGCTGTGGGGCAGGAAGGTCAGCGGATGGGCGAAATGGACGGTGCGGATGACTGCACCTTTTCCGAAATGGCCCCATTCACCCGCAGCGAGGTGGACGGAGTCGATCACGAGAACCTCGGCGCCGGTCCTACGCGCCAACTCGCGGATGGTGTCATCGAGAACGTATTCGGTACCCTCGACGGGGCAGTACAATGCGAGGGTTGGTTCTACGGGGGGACCTGCAGGGGAGGAGTACGCGGCACGATGTTGTGTCTGGGGATGGAGGGCGATGTGGAGGTTGGTGAGAGCGTCCTCGAACAGCTCTGGGGGAGGCAGCACGCTCGGGCTCGGAGGCGAATCGGGGAGCCAGAGGATGTCGAGTCCGGGAGGGAGCTGGGGTCCGTCGCCG
>JBBPNQ010000901.1:0-10979 GCA_038090975.1 Boletellus pseudochrysenteroides
CCGGTGTCACGCCGACATTTTACTTACGACCTATTTTAGCGATGTGCTCTCCTTTTACAAGGAAGAGCGGATAGGCGAGACGACCAACCAGGTCTCCACGCTGGCTGCTGGCACCAAGAGATCCAAGTTGGCCACGTATGAGGAACTGACGAAGACGACGATCGGCCTCTACAAGAGGATCGTAAAAATATTGGAAGGATTTCCAGAAGCTTGTGACGCGTTTACACAATACACGGCCGGGTATGTTCGTTTTCATACATCCATAGCGAGATATCGCATGGGGGACTTGGGCTTGCAGGCGGTGTGCCCCCAGGACTGTTTACTCTTCGATTATCTAGATATACGATAAGACCGGCATTCTTCTATACTGTACACTGTTTAATTTGAACGTTATTGCCTAATAGATCCTTGCGAGTCCCTGTGTCACGGTCTTCTGAAGGGTGAACCCGAACGTTCCGAATGAATCCTCGGTCCTCGTGGAGTCGCCGCTTATCGGAGCCCGCCGGCGGTTGGGCGGCCAGAGATATCGAGGAGGTTACGTAGTACGGGAGGGCGTTCCATATTTGGTAGTATCGTCTCACACACAGGCAAGTGTCTGCGGCTATCTCTCTGTCGTACAGCAGGCGGGTACGTGCACAAAATGCCACCCTAATGCCGCCTTGCGATGCGATCGCTACCCCCAGGCGCTCCGTCGAAAGCCTCAAGGCCGTCCTCGAATTCCACACCACAGCATCACAAAGTTTTTTCCCCCGACGAAAATAATATGGTCCTCCGATGAGTTCGGGTCTTTACGGCATGTTCAATTTCCCCCGACAATAAGGAGTCCCTCCGATATGAGTTTTGTCGTCACGTGCACAGTGGGCGAGTTACCAGTATGTGCGCGAAGAAATGCCACCTTGACGTCCTGCGGTGTGATCAACAGGTTGACACTCCCGCTTCGTCCGCTGTGAGTCTGTCTTTCTCCTTCAAATATACGGGCAACATCCACGCGTTTCTCAATATAGTACTAGTGGTCCGGGTCAGGGGCCGAATCCGGGTTCGTTTGTTCCCGAAATGCCTATCACACCAAGTCTCTTGATGGATAAACACTACTGGCGGTCCTTGTCGTCCGACGGCTTGGGATTTCTATGCAATCAGGGGTCTGGCGGGGCCACTGAAATTACCAAGTACATAGCCTGGGCTAGCCGCCGGGGGCTGTCATCGCATCCCAAATCGGCCCCTGGATCCGAGTCATACTATACTCCCCTGTGACAGTGTATTCGCTCGGAGACCCGTCACTTTGACTGCCACCATTGCATCGCTGCACGATGTTGGCTGTACAACGGCAGTACAACGTATTCCCCATTGAACCACCCCCCTCGCCAGCCCAGCTCACCGCATACAAAGCGCTCCGACTAACGTCACTCCAGACCGACCCGCACGCGTTCGGGTCCATGTATGCGCGCGAGGCGGCGTTCACGGAGGACGTCTGGAGGCAGCGGCTCGATCCGCCTCTGAAGCGGACGTTTATCGCATCCGTCACGCCGGTGCTGGGCGATACCTCCGAGCAGGAACAGGCGCAGGCGCGCGCCAATGTCCATCCGGATGGACATGTCAACGCGTCAGGCGAGTCGGACTCGGAATGGATAGGGATGGCCGGTATATCAGCGCCCTCGGGCACGCCCCCCTTCGTCCTCGCCCCGTTCAAAGCGGCCGGGGTAGGCGCCCACTGGGCGATATACTGTCTGTATGCAATGTGGGTACACCCCGCGCACAGGGGCAAGGGCATCGGAGCGCAACTGGTAAATGCATGTTTGGAGTGGGCGCGGACAAACGTTGACCCCGAATTCTCGAGTACCAACAATGACGCGGATGGTGGCGGTTTCGAGAAAGTGGTCGCGCTGCTTGTGTACGATGACAACGTCGCTGGGCGCGCATTGTATTCCAGAACGGGATTCACCGAGCTAGAAGGGGTCTCAGCAGACAAGGGGGAGAGGTGGATGGTAGCCAAAGTATGGAGATTCTCAACCTGCGACTCCTTCTCGCATACTAAATCGTTTGCATAGGGTCTTGGATCTGATACATACAATACAGAGAATGAGATCTGAAGCTGATTTTTCGTGTACTGGTAGCGTTCAAACATCAGTTCAGTGGTTCACGAGGATGTTTGCGGCGCGCAGCCAGATACTCCTCCCGATCTTCGAGCGCAAATTCCAATGGCTTGGACAACGGTTCTATGCCTTCACCCCTGCCAGCCAATTCATCGAGCCTCTTTCTCGTCTCAGCCTTGGTCCTATTCACGCTGTACAGTTTAATCCGGTGGCAGGAAGACGTGACGTGCAGATCCCAACTGTCACAGTCATGGCGTCAGATCATGCGTTCAGAGACGGCGGCAATGCACTGCAACATACTTCCATGCGGAGCGAACAAACGTGGGCTCCGTATTGTTCGACGAATCCCATGTGCGGACACAAAACTCGAGCCAACCCTCTGCGTCGACGGGGACGTTGATCTTCCAGAGCCGCCAGGCGTGGTAGTGCTAGGGTCGTGCAAACTGCCCTGAGCATCGACAAAGGCGATCAAACGCTCACACGGTACCTTTTCTGTCATATCGTCCTGATCGACGGCATACCAGACGTGACCGCTAGGGACGATATGATAGTATGAGCACGACGGTGTCGTGATTGCACAGACTGCGCAAAGAAAACACACCCATCGGGGGACACCTCTACCCTCTCGACCCAATTACCACCACTGTACGCCCACCCCTCCAGTTTGATGAACCCGTCATGGGTGATCACGGATTTGTCTCGCGGATACATGATAGCACTCCTGCGTAAGCAAAAAGGAGAGGTCAACATCAGCACACCGCTGCAGAAATCCAAACTACGAACGACACGGGCATTTGCTGGATCGAGAACCCGTTCGAATACTTTGAATTCTGCTTGCCAATCTAGAGAGACGCAATGTCAGACGCCACATCAATATCAAGACCGTAGACGCACTTGCGACGTATAATAGAGGTACTCCTGAGCCTGCACGGGCCCCAAGCTCGCCTCGGCGAGCGCGTTGATGCGGTAGACCCATTTGCAGCTACGCGCGCCAATGTATCCAGCGACTACCAGACGCAGCGGTGCGCCGTGGATCTTGGGCAAAGGCTTTCCATTCATCTCCCATGCCAACAACACCTCCTCGTTGGCCCGGACTTTGAGGTATGGAACCGACACAGCATAGTTGAACACGTCACCTTTCCTGTTCGTACACGATAAGCGCGAAAATGCAAGGCGACAACCAAGGGGCTGACTGACTTGAAGTACGTATCCGCCCCGATGAACTCGAGGTGTTGGCATTTGGGCAGGACACCGCCGCAAGCTCTCTTCAGGACCTTCTTCAGGGGTACACCACGATACACTGCAGTGCCACTGCCCCCCCGCACGGGTCAACAAGGACGAATCGTGGTATCGTGCCGTCGAGGACGTACATGGCGCCTTCGCCCCATGGGGCATTGATCAGCTCATCCCCATCGCCAGGATACTCCCGGATCTGCTCGATGCGACGCGTGCCACTGCACTGCAATGTCACGGTCACCTCGGCTTGGCTTCACCGCGCATCGTACCACAGTATCATCAAAAGATCAGCATACAGCATCAGGGCGCGACGCCGCGATTCGGGTATAAACGTCAAATCGAGCGACGTACGGGAATATCTCCGGATCTTGGAGCGCCTTCAACGAGAGCGCGACCGGGTGCTTGACGAGCCCGCCGATCTCGAGTCGGAACAGGTCCGCGTCGATGTTGGGCACCCCCCCATGATTCCGAACGCTGTCCATGCATGCGTGTGTCATTTTCGTTCCCACAGGTCTCACCCAAAGACGCGCCCCACACGTACAAGTGGTGCTTGTTGTCCGTGATCTTGCCTTGCAACAACTGCTCGCGGCGCGTTTCGCCATTGTATGGAAAGTCCTGTCCGCCCCGCGGACGGGCAAGATGGAAAACGGAAAAAAAAGGGGACGGGGGCGACTTACCAGCAGATGAATGAGATCCGGTTTTTCCGTTTGCACCGTCTTCCAGCTAAAGTCGACGATCGACTCGAGACCCAGCGCTTCGTGGTACTCCTTCCAACGGTGTCCGATCAAGACGGGATTCGTGTTCGGGAGGGGAACAAACTGGAACTCTGCGGTTTCGGTGACAATGAGAAGTAGATGGACCCTGTGAGAAAGGGAGGACTGACCAGGGATTGGCGTAAACTTGTGCGCCTTGAGAATCACCCTCGCAAGGGCTTTCTTATCGGGATATTTCTCCCATTCGACATATCTAAACGAACGCGGACGATTCCGTCATGACAGACGGTCCGGCAGCGTTCACCAGAACGTACCCAGACCAGCCTTGCTTCTCGTCTGAAAAGAGCTCACTTAGGGGGGCGTACGTCGGTTGGTTCGCCATAAGTGATGGTTGATTCAATGAAGACGGGGCGAAAACACGAGGGAGTGGGGGCCAATGAGGAACGCAAGCCGCATATAAACACGACAGGTGCTTATCAGTATTCACACTTACCTGCGCCACTCACGCCGTGTCAGTCGGTACTCCCAGCGAGGCATTCACCATGAGGGGGCAACGAGGTGCGCCCCCTGTCTGTCAATACGTCGATAAAGAGATATCCGTACCATCTGACCTCCACACAGGCAGTTCAAACGGTCACATGAGGAACTTGCATCATACACGAGGCGTGTTCGTGGGATCATCATTACCTGCGGTCAATTCAAAAATAAGCAAGAAATGCCAAAGTACATCGTCATGCAAATTGCAGATTGAGGTTGTGGGCGTAAGAAGAATTAACAAGCAACGGCGTTGTCTTATACACAAAGAAGCATGCAAAGAGGGGGGGAAAGTCGGCGATAGAGACTAACAACGGACGTGGGCGTATCAAGGCATCCTCGAATTAGACCTTGGAAAGGGGGTCATCCCCCTCTTTGCGGGATCGCTTCTGCGCCTCTTGGTCCTCCTTTTCTGGCGGTCCGGCAGTGTATAGACAGAAGAACAGGCAAAGGATGAGAACAAAGAATGTCACCGTGACGGGGATGCGAACTTGAATCCCCGTTTCCTTGTAAAAGACGATGCCAAATGCCGCCAAGAATGCAATCAACCTGTCCCACACTGTTCAACTCCAAAAGGCTTATTTCCGAATATGGCATACGTACCCCCACATCAGCAACACATATGGAAGAGAACATATGATAGCGAGCCTTTCCAGACCGAACGGCTCTTTCAGGATACGTTTCAGTACGACGACCTGCAACAAGAGGTAAACCCAGTGGCAAGTCGAGGGCAATTGGCATTACCGCTCGTAATGGCGTATCAGCGCCCTTGGCACGGTATTGCTTAAAGATGATAAGACCAATGATAATGCTCCCAACGCTGCATATGATCGAGATGTACGTCACAATCTGTTCCGCCGAGGGTGAATTGATGTCGCTCGTCTTGCCATTATCAGTCCAGGCAAGGAGCCCCACATTCGTGCTCAGGAGCACTGTCGCCTATGAACAAAAGATGTACGCCATCAAACAGGTGCAGAAACGAGGCAAAAAGTAGGGCACGGCATACCAGCAAATTGGAATCACGGATGCTTTGATCCACTTTGTGAACAAAGCATGACCAGCGTTCGAGGGTGAAGTTCTCGTGAAACGAGTGCAATTCCACCGCATACACATCAGGCGACTTGAAGAAGAATGGACCGAGGATGGCCAACAGACCAGGGCGTTGATACGGGCCAATCGCCGGCCCCGTATAGTCGATATCGAAGTAGTCGTCAGTTTGGCCATACGAGCTTCGCAGCAGCCCGTCATCTATATGCGTTGAAGATTCTGAATGAAACTGATAGTGTTACAGTCTCGCGTTTGCCTTACTGTGGAGAGCCATGAATTTTGCTAGAGCATGATCAACGTGAGGTGAGAACGAACCAAAAATTGGATTGAACGTACCTATAATCCATGCAGAATGACCACGCCCTTCCTGGACGTCTGCTATACCCAAACGATGAATGCGCATTCAAGACAACTAGACGATTCCTCACTTTCAATCTCCTTCACCACATTTAGCATGTACTCTAGGTCGTTCTTGTCATACGGCGAGGTCGAGAATTTAACCAGGAGCCTATCTGTAGGGACGTTCGCGTGAGAGAGAGAAATGAGACAGCCGAACACTTTCTTGACCTGCCGCAGCCTGTAGTAATATGTCTTTAAGATCCCCAGTGACATCCTTCGTCACCGTAAATGTCGTTGGAAACAGCTCGCAGTGCTTCCTAGTACACGTCACTCGATTCCTCATCTCACGGTCGTGCATCGACAAAGGGACTCACCAGTATTGCGCCTCGATACCTTGGAAAAAAAAAAAAACAGTCAGTCACAACAGACGAGAAACCAAAAGGACGCAAGACACACAATGCACCCTCGACCCCTTGGACGTGCCAATGCACTTGGTCGACGTACACGGGATATCCACCTCCTCGTGCCCGATACCTTCGAGCCAAAAGATGCGCCGCTCGTCGTGAGAGACGCAATAATACGACGTGCTCGTCGTTCCGTTGTCGTGTTGGACGTCCAAGACCAGATCCACCTCCTGGCCTTCGAGCAGCGCCTGTAACGCCGAGCTTTCGTGAAGTGTGTCGGCGCCCTTCATAACCAGGGACAGCACCCTCGAATTGAGCACGTCACATAGCGTGGACAAGCCCTGGCACGGCATGTCGCGTGAGCGCCGATGCGAGACGAAGTATACCCACCCAACGCACCTTTTCCTCGTGGACATAGTATACCCCAGAGTCTGGATGCTTGACCCTCGCCCAACCATCGGGAAGACTGCACGCCTCCCGGTTAACCCACCCTGTACACGCGTGTCCACGCCTGGCCACACTTACGACTCAGAGTCCGAAATCGACAACATCTTGCTTTGTGAGCCCTTGAGCGTGCTCGCGACCGACCCCCCACTGGCCACCCAGGGTAGTACGAGCGTCAAAACAACACCGGTCAGGCCGACACATCCTCACCACTCACCCCACACCATCGACAACGCCACGTGCCCTGATGGCCGACGGCACGGTCGTCTGCAGCTTGAACCCGACGCCGTTGAGTAACATGGCTGCTGTAGTGCCCGTCGATGCGTCGCTCATGTTGACAACGTCGACTTTCAAGATGAAGATGAAGAAAAAAAAAGGCGTGCTAATTTATCGAATGTGAAAAAGAAAAACCCCGGAGCTGGGGCGCAAGAGTTGAAGCGAACAGGTTTTATACCTGACATGATGCCTTGGCATGGAATCATGGAAGCCGCGAGGACTGAAGGTTTGAGGCTGTATTCGACGAGCGCTCCCGGATGTGATTGAACGGGGTTCGAACTCAGAACCACCGTGGTATGTGCCAGAGATTGATCTGTTCTGTGATGCCTTTCGACAACTGGATGGATGTGCTTCCCAGGTGGAGCGACATGATTCAAGTCAGGTGCATCCTGCCAATACTCTAGTACTAGAAACTTAGTACGCAATACCGAGGAGGGACGGCAGCAGCCTGACCTTCGTAAACATGAAAACAGCGTGCAAACACGTTGACGAAAAAGACGTACGGTGCTCAATTGGTTCAACCGCCCGAGGTCATGCAACAGCCGCATTCTCGTCATGTCCACAAGCAGCGAACACGAAGCGCCATAAATAACAAGTTCCGTGGCGCCATCAACAATGTACGAAAAGCATAGACTAACATTGACCAGCGCCGGGCCGCTCAGGTATGGTAAACGATGACACACGAAATCACAGCTGCTGATCGAGCATTGAAAGGTATCCCCAACACCACCAAAACAACGAAAAAAGAAAAACCATAAATATCACGGTCGATCCAAAGATCGCAAGCGAGTCGAAACTGAACGACCGACCTCCCCAACGTCACATACTCTGAATAGGCTCCGGTTTTCCCAAGGAAGGAGGCAGCGGAGGGGACGCGGGCGGCGTAAAGAACCCGCCTGCAGTGATCCCCAGTGTTTCCACACCAGACCCAGACGCCTTCCGCAACGTACCCCGTCCGATCGATATTGAACCTCGCCCGCTTCCAAGCCCATTTCCGGTCCTTTCGATGCTCAGCGTCGACCGCGCGCGACTGCGGGAAGCGAAATTGGAACAGGTACCGTTGTGGTCACCGTTGATGGACCGTAGACCAACACCAACGATGGGTGTCTTGCGTTGCCGGGGTTGGTACGGAAAAATGGGGCTGATTGCATTTCCGGTACCCAAACTCACCGTGGTGTTCGGTGTTCGACCCTCCCTGATGCTCAGGTTCGATGAGGACCCGGTATTGCTAGCAGGGCCAATTGGCATGACAAGCATGGCATCATCGATACTGTCCTCGTCATCAACAGTAAGGGACAGTGGTCGGGGTGGTTTTGATAGTGAGGCCGAGGAGCCGGAAGAGGATGGTGGGGAAGGAGACCGAGAAAGGTGTCTCAGGGATGACACGGGCTCGGAACGATCCTTGATTTCATCAAATATCTCGTAGTACCGTTGGATGCAAAGCTTGACGACAGCTCCCAGAGTAGTGTTCTCTTCAGAGGACGAATCTGACGACTTGGAAACGAGGGTTACTGATGTTGCGGAAGACGATAGCGACGGGAAGCCATTGGCCAGTGAAGGACCTCCGGGGACCGCACACATCATGACGTCCCGCATGGGGTTTGAACCCTTGACGAGGTTGGGACAGACGACGACAGAAAGGTTATGTGCGTCCATGCGGTTACTCGAAGAGTGCAACGATACTTCGTGGAGGAGGTCTAGATAGGCATTGTGAGCAAAATGACCATGGGTGATATCGTTGGTCTCACGTAGGACGTGGCTCAGCAGGATGTATACACATGGCATCAACTGCGGGAGGAGGGTATCTCGGATGTATGTAACCGCAGCCATGTCGGACACATCGCTTGAAACGGGGGGGCATTGTCGGATGACAGGATAAAGTGGTTCGGGAAACGGCGGACTAGGGAGATCGCGTAGGTATTTCTTGATAAGAACAGAGGCAAGGTGGGGATCATCAAATGTCTCGAGAGAAACAACCTGGCCTGGATCACACGTGTATGAGGATGACGACTCGAAGGACACGGTAAGCCATACCTCTGTCATAAGCTTCTTGTACTTGCTTGAGCAAGGCAGAGTTGGGAGACCGTCTGAATAGCCCCTCCTCCTTGATGCCTGCGAATGGGGATTCTAAGAACTAGAGGTGTGATCAATGAGCTTTGGACTCACCCCTTGCCCGAATATATTGGATCGAGTCCTTGACAACTCGAGGAATGCCGCCCTTTTCGCCATCGCAACCCATTAGATCCTCAAGCGGCACACCGAATACACTCGCGCGAATGGGTATAGGCATGTTAATCCGTCTTTCACGCTTCATGTTCTCTCTAATGGGGTACGTGAGATCTGAGCGAAAGGCACGAATGCACGGAGAACGCACTGGTATGCTGCCGGCGGAATGTCGATCTGTGTCAGCGGGACATGGCATGCAAGTTCGGACAATGTGTCGATGTACACTAGCTTGCGAAAGAATTTGGGGCTGTGAAAGAGTTAGAGAATGGTGTATTCACGGGGAGAGTGCAAACCTGATGATGGCACCAGCCAAGGAGAACAACACTGAAAGACATGAGTTGCATTACGCGGACAGAACGGAGGGGGGCGCACTCTTGGAAAAGAAAGACGAGTGTAGGATATACTGGGGATAGAGTTAGAAGTGACGCGAAAACGAACTTGACGAGGACTCACCAGACACTTCAAGTTCTTGCGGTATTTCCGGCTAAGACTGCGATAAGCTTTCCATACCCAGTTCCAGCTTGGGGCATGTCTGCCCCCAGCGGCAAAGAATACGACGGTATAATCGGACTCGACTGGCGACGATGAGCAGGCAGGCAGCACGCGCCATCAAGGAACGTACCGTAAAGGTCAAGGTATGATAGAATGCGACTAGATGATCTAATATTGGCAATGAATCTAATTTCGAAGACGAGAGGACGCACGACATGAGGATATCGTAAGAGACTTGATGAGGATCAGGAAGGGCTGATGCGCTGATGATTACCCTGGAAGGGATCAGGCGGATTTGCCCGGGGTCAGCGAACGTGGGGCTTACATGGGTCTTGTCCTGCAAGTTATTTGGATCAGAAAACAAGATTGGGGAGCGGGGACAAGGGGGATATGCACTCATAGTCGACACCAGCCTGGAATATGACCTTGGCCATGATCTCTTGAACTCTGTCACGCGCATCTGGTTCGCCTGCGGTCGAGTCGTGGAATGCTCGCTTCCAAGCATGTGGAAAGGGTTTCTTTAGGTTTGCGGCGCCTAGGGGAGACGTGGGAGACGAGGGGGCCAGGGAGAGGGTGGCCAGTCTTTGCTTGAGGTTCGAGGGCATGTTTGAGAGGAATGTGCGTGTCGGTGTCGGGGACGTCGAGGGCCTCAAGACATGTGTTGCAAAAAGTGTTGCGGGTGGAACGTGTCCGGGTGCTGCGTGGTGTGCGAAACAATAGCGGTGTTGGCTTGCCAACTACGTCACACACAAACAACCCCCGCTGCAGGGACATGGGCATGGGGGCATTCCCAACGTCGGGCGGGGGAACGAGCCACTGTCTGCAGTTTTGCGGGGCGCCAAGGGACCATCACACCATCTCTGCAGTGGGCGACCGTTCCGCGGGGGTCCGCTGGGCCTCCATGAGCACAGCAAGGATAAAATCAGCTGGCCCGTCCGTATCAAGGCTAGCAGATCGGCCACCAGACACGCCCGACGACATTGGGCCCAGTTCAGCCCCGTTTGTGGTCCCGGAGGATACCCGAGTGCATGGGCTGGCAGGTGATAATGTACATCCGTGCCCGCTGCGCTTCCCATGCCTGCTCCGGAGCCGCTTCGCCGCCACCTTCTCGGCAAACCCTGGACATCGATAAAAGCACCCCAAGCGATCGGAATGAATGCGCCAATCTTTCCCCCCCT
>JBBPNQ010000902.1:0-10976 GCA_038090975.1 Boletellus pseudochrysenteroides
CGAGGGGGCCGCCCGCACCGCTGCCACAAGGAGCAGCGCCCGGTCTCAATGTCGCTGGTCTACTAGCAACAATTAACCCCCTCCAGCAACAGTTGGTCTCGCTGCAGGCCGCCCAACAACAGCAGCAACAAGGAACAGTCACCACCACCATCTCCAAAAAGGTGGAATGCATGCCAGACCCTGACAAATTTGACAGAAGCTACCAGGACTTTGAATCCTGGTGGCTCAATTTAAGGCTATACTTGGATGCAAACGCTGAAGCATTCAAGACAGACAAAGACAAGGCCATAGCAGTCTTCACCAGGATAGGACCAAGGTCGGGGGAAACTGACAAAAACCATGCAGGGCAATGGGCCCGCATACAAATAAAGAAATACTTAGGAGGATCCCAGTTTGGCTGGCCCGATGAACTCGAGATAGCACAAATGCTAAAAGAACATTTCATGATGGCAAATGAAGCCGACCTAGCCAAGCAACGGCTAGAAAGATGTTTTATGAAAGGAGATGAGAAGGTTTAAACCTTCATCACACACTGGCTCGCATGCTACCAGGAAGCCAGAGTATCGGATTCAGAAGGGGTCTGCCTCCTAGAAAGAAATACAGCCAAACCCATTATGAGGCAAATATACCTAAACAGTCAATGAAGGACATCGGTGTCCAGCTACAGTGACTTACAAAATTGTCCCAATGTTTTGTACTTTTCGATTGTGTGTTGAATAACTCCTGACCACAAACAAATACAAACAAAGTGTTGGTGTATCTATGGAAGCATTTACTCAGGGCTAGACAACAGTAAATGAATTATGTAATATGCATCAGAATCCATGGAGATATATGCAATTCAAAACTGGTACTCATTGGGACAATTATGTGAGTATCATTTAGATATATCAGAATCTGATGCTCCACTATTTCTATAGCAACCAATTACCTACAGATTGTTACCATGGTGATATTACAGTATCTATAATGGGACCTATAATCAAGCTATTTAACCAAGATCAATCTTCTCAAAACTCCATAATTCCACAATGCACCCCATCTCCTCTGCTAAGAAGGAAAACATTCACTGTCTTGCCTCCAATGGGCTTTCTATTCATCAGATTGCCTCCAGAGCTGGTGTTGGTAGATCTACTGCATCCAGGATACTCCAGGACATCCTTCCTGCTTGATTGATCCCTTCTTCTGGACATCCTTCAAAGCTTTCTACTTGCTCCCAGAGGTCCATTATTACTCAAATCACTACTGGCAAGGCTTCTAATGCTGTTCAAGCTACCAAACACATCAATCCCATCATCTCCAATCCAGTCTCCTCAGAAACAGTCAGAAGACTCCTTAGGAAGAACTCTTTCAAGGCTGCAGTGAAGAAGAAGAAGCCATTACTTAGTACAATGCATAGGAAGAAGTGCTTGGACTTTGCTTTGAAGTACAAGGAGTGGACTGTAGAGGACTGGAAGAGGGTAATCTGGTCAGATGAGACTAAAACCAACAGAATTGCATCAGATGGAAGGCAGTGGGTATGTAAAAAGGCTGGTGAGGGATTAATTGAAAGGGAGGTCCAGGACACAGTCAAGTTTGGTGGAGGAAACATCATGGTATGAGGCTGTATGGGTTGGGAGGGTGTGGGGAGACTTGCAAAGATTGAGGGGAAGATGAATGCTGAGCAGTATGTGGACATTTTGAAGAACAACTTGCTGCCTGGCATGAAGGAAAGTGGAATTCCTCTAGAGGACCTTATCTTTCAACAGGACAATGATCCCAAGCATACCTTTAAAAGGGCCAAGGAATGGATGGAAGACAACAGTATTACTCCTCTGAACTGGCCTCCACAGTCTCCAGACCCCAATCCTATTGAACACCTCTGGCATTACATCAAAAGAGAACTTTGCCAGTATTCAACACAGGCCAAGGGTGTTTGGGAGATATGGGAAAGAGTTGCAGAGGTATGAAGAGGGATAGAGCTAGAAGTGTGTCAGGAGTTGATTGAAAGTATGCCTAGAAGAATTGGAGCAGTGATCAAGGCCAAGGGGGGTCATACCAAGTACTAAAATCACATTTACTATGTTTTTAAAGCACACTCACATAATTGTCCCAATAAGTGTCAGTTTTGAATTGCGTATATCTCCATGGATTCTGATTCATATTACATAATTCATTTACTATTGTCTAGCCCTGAGTAAATGCCTCCATAGATACAGCAACACTTTGTTTGTATTTGTTTGTGGTCAGGAGTTATTCAACACACAATCAAAAAGTACAAATCATTGGGACAATTTTGTGAGTCACTGTATACTCTAACTGTGGGAAAGTTGTGGAAAGTTATGGAACACCAAAGAACTAAAGAAACATGATGGCATCAGATGAAAATGTAATTGCAATGACAAAGAAGGAGAAGGGTAGGCATATGGACACGATGGCATCAGATGGGGAAGTAAGCATGATTATGAAGCAAGTGGAACATTGTGGAACATCATGGAATAATGGAGAAGTAATCATGAGAAAGGGAAAAGGTAAGTCCAGAGTGAGATGTAGGAGAGAAAGAGATAGGGGTATCAGTGGATCATAACATTACCCCCTTAGTAAAGATCAAGTCTGTGATAAAGATCCTCTAGAAGGAACAGGTACTGCCATTGGGGGAGCTGGTGATGTTGGCCCAAGCCATCTCATTGTATTCATCTGTATTGTCAATAGGGGAAGGGGTGTGGAAGTAGGTGTTGTGATGGTAGGAAGTGTTATAGGGGTGGTGTCGATGAGGAGGGGGAATGGGGAGTGGCCATTGTCTGCTGGATGAACAGGAAGAACGAGAGGAGGTAGCTGGAGATGTGGAGGTGGAAGGAGAGGGAGTGGTGCAACAACCCAAAGGGCAACCGGCATGGAGATGACCAGGTCCCCACTTGAGACACATGGAGCTTTGGAAGAACAGGCAGTCAACCTTCTTGTGGCCTAGTCGTCGACAGTTGAAGCAGGTTTGGGCATAGCATGGGTGAGAGGGAGGAAGCACCTCCCTGTGGTTGTCCCCAGTCCACCAGAAGTCCACTTGTTCAGTAAAAAGCTAACTCATTTGGGGTGAGTGGGGCAGAGGAAGTGGAAGGTGTTGCAGGTAAGGCCAGGGTAGGATGGGACTGGGCAGCAGTAAGTTCCCATAGGTAGTGATCTAAGTCAGTGAGGAATTCCCCCATGCCTAACTGATGGAATGCCTGGGTCAAGGTGCCTAGGGCTTCTGCTTGGACAGTCAACATGCTGTCGTGAAGATGACAGGGGGCAGTAGTGAGGTTGACTATTGAGTGGAGGTGAAGGACTTGTTGGCAGGCATGGTAGAGAGCATAAAGGGGGAAGCCCATGTCTGTTACAATCGTCACCCAAAAGCCCCTATTTTTCCTACATTTCTAACACTAAGACGACACTCACAAGACATGTTGCTTGACTTATTGCTCCATGCTCTTTTTCATGTCACATGACTCATCACCTAACGCATCACGTGGTCTATGTCCAGACCTTCATCACATGATTCAGTCTAGACCATGACATCATTATGATGTCACACCTCATGGTATGCCTCATGCTATTAATCTCTGTGCTGTGCATGGCTATGCCACTACCTTTGCCTCATGTATCATCCCATGACTAGCCTTGTGTCACCTCATGCCCTATGCCCTTGCTTCTTATGCCACATGCCTTTCATCTCTGTCTGTCACATGCTGTATTCTTACTCATGGTCGCTTACTGTATATGTGCTCCCCTTGGACTCTTACTATATGTAGTAGTTGTAGTCACATGCACTGCTTGGTCTGTGCGCTATCCTGTAGAGTATATAAAGGGGGACACCTGTGCCTTACAGCTGCAGTCTTGTCCTCTTGGAGAGCCCACCAGAGCACCTCCCAGACTCCTCAACTCAATACTATTGTCTTGGTCAGCTTGAGCTAGTCCAGTTAGCTTTGGTTGTTTCAATGTTCAAGTGGGCACTGATGGGAACAATGAGACGGGAGTCAACAAGACAGGTGGAAAGGGTGTGGACATAGGGCTCATTAGGGAAATCATCGCAGAGATGATGGGCAAGGCAAGGGATGTTGATGGATACCACTGGGGGAGGAGAAGAAGAAGAAGGAGGAATAGCCATAGTACAAAGGGAAGGATCTAAAGAAGACGTGGGAACCAAGAGACTAGTGATTTCAGTGGCTTCCCAACCAGGGGAGGCGCAGGTGGAGGAAATGTTGGATGAGGTGTGAGTTGGGGAGGACATGTTGGGTGGTTAGCAGGAACAAGAAGGTGGTGTGTTGCGGTTCAGAGGAGCGGGGAGAGAGTGGAGGTTTTTATAGGTGGGAGGGTGGTCTGCACATGTTTAAAGTCCGCTTCTGAGAGCCAGGAGTCTTCTTTGGCAGAATATCCCTTTCACTGGATGAGGTATTTGCAATTGACCAGGGATCCCCAGTGCCTGATGATTTTTTTGATCTCAAACTCTTCTTCACCCTCCACAAGGTCAGGTGGTGGAGTGGGGAAGTTGGGACTGTGGGTTTCATTCTCACAATAAGGGGTAAGAAGAGAGGCATGGAAGACAGGATGGATCTTCCAGGTCTTGGGAAGGCAGAGTTTATACATCAAGAGAGATAAGACGTGGGTGATGACAAAGGGGCCATCTCACTTTGGAGCAAACTTGAGGTTGGCGATGAGGCGTTTGAGGTTCCTGGCCTCTAGCCAGACCTTGTCTCCTCTGGAGAATGGGGTGAACTTCTCATGGGAGCAGGATTTCATGACTTGTTGAGCAAGCTCATGGGACGTGAGGGCTTTGTCTTGGGTGGAGATAAGGGATTTTAGGCAATCTTCTACAGTGGGAAGGTGGGTCTTGGCAATAACTGAAGGAAGAGGATGGAGATCAAAACCCATCATGAGGAAGAATGGGGATTTACCGGTGACGGAGTGTGGTTGGTGATTGTGGGTGAATTCAGCATGGGAGATCAAGTCAGCCCAGGTGGATGGGTTGTTACCACAGAAAATGCGGAGGTAAGTCTCAACTTCCTGGTTGATCCATTTGGTTTCACCATCAGATTGTGGATGGTAAGCCATAGAGAGGGATAGATCATATCTGAGGAGTCATCCAAGCTCTTTGGTGAAGGTGAAGGCAAATTAAGGGCCTTGGTTGGAGATGACTTTGTCATAAAGGCCAAAATGGGTGTAGACTTTATGGAAGAAGAGAGCTGCAATGCTGGCTGCAGTGATAGATTTCTTGGTGGGGCAGAGAATTACCCCCTTAGTAAGGCCATGGTCAACCACAACCAAGAGAGAATCAAAGAAGGAGGATACAGGGAGGTCAGTGATGAGATCACAAGAGATCTGTTGGAACAGGCAGAAGGAGCAGGAGGGGATGGGGGTGAGGGGGAGGGAAGTGGGATGAGTATTGGTCTTGGCCTGCTGGCAGAGAGCGCAGCCTTCCATGTATTGCCAAACAAATTGGGCCAGTCCTGGCCACCAGAACTCGGAAGCAACCAGTTGTCAGGTTTTGAGATAACTGGGGTGGCCAGCCGTAAGGTGGTCATGGTGGTGAGCAACAATGGATCATCACAGGGTGAGGTTGTTGGGGACGTAGACACACCCTTGATAGGTAAGGATACCAGCATTGCAGTGCCAGTTGGAGAGGCAGGAGCAGAATTTCAGGGGAACTTCTCCAGAAAGAGCATAAAGGGCATCAAGGACAAGGGGGTCGGAGGCAGAGGAGGTGGCGAGCTTGGAGAAAAGAGCAGTGTCGATGAGGGTGACAAATAAGGAGGATGGCAGGAGGGTAGTTATGTCATTGTCAGAGTCATTGGCTGGAAGGAGATCAGGACAGCAGGAGAGGGCATCAGGGGCAGAGAGGAGGTGTCCAGGGACATGGATCATCTTATAATCAAAATCAGCTAGGTCAAGAAGCCAACAGGCTTGGCAGTGGTTGAGCTTCTGGGGTTGATGAAAGTAGGTGAGATTTTGATGGTTGGTGAAGATCTGGACAGGGAAAGAGGACCCTTGGAGGTAGTGCTGCCAAGCTTTTAATCCACAGATGACGGCAAGAAGCTCTTGGTCATAGATGTTGTAGTTACGCTCTGCTGGGGAGAATGCTTGGGAGAGGTAGGAGCAGGGATGCTGGTCCCCATTGGTGTCAGTTTGGAGAAAAACTCCTCCAGAGGCAAACTTAGAGGCATCCATGGCAATGGTGAAGGGTTGAGCAGGGTCAGGGAGGTGGAGGGGGGGTTTGGAGAGGAATAGCTTTTTCAATGAGTTGAAGGAGTGTTGACAAGCTGGGGTCCAGTTCCAGGGATGATCCTTTTTGGTGAGGTTGAGGAGGGGACAGGTGACATTGGAGAAGTCGGGGATGAATCACTGGTAGAAGTTGGCAAATCCTAGGAAGGAGTGGACATCTTTGACTTTGGTAGGAGTGGGCCAGGATTTGATCCCATCAAGCTTGACTGGATCCATGACAAGGCAGTCTGGAGAGACAATCATCCCCAAGTATTCCACTTCTGAGGTGGCAAACTGGCACTTTTCTAACTTCAGATGGAGGTCCAGGTACACGTTTGGTGCATTCTTCATGGGTGGCAGAGTCAGGAGAGAAGATAAGGAGGTCGTCCATGTAGATAAGAAGCCATCCCTTGGCTATCATATCGCAGAACAAGTCGTTCATAAACTATTGGAAGGTAGTGGGGGAGTTAGTTAGGCCGAAGAACATGACCGTTGGTTCAAAGAGCCCCTTGTGCATGATAAAAGCCACCTTCCACTGGTGGCTGTCCTTGATGCGTATGTTGCTGTAGCCTCACTGGACATCAAACTTGGTAAACAACTTAGTTCCTTTGAGCTTGTTGATGAGGTCAGAGATGAGGGGGAGTGGGTAGGTGTCCCAGATGGTATGTTCATTCAGGTATCTGTAGTCCTGACAGGGTCAAAGGTTGCTGTTCTTCTTTTTGATGAAGAAGAAGGGGGAGGCTTGTGGTGAGTTGGAAGGTCAGATCTTCCTGGAGGCAAGGTTCTCTTTAAGGAAGGTGTTGGTTGCCTCTTGTCCGGCTGGAGAGAGAGGGTATAACTTCCCAACCTTTGGTTTGAAAGATTCGTCAAGGTTGATCTCATGGTCATAGGGTCTGGAGGGGGGAACATGGTCTGTAGCTTCTTTTGAGAAGACAGAGGCGAAGTTTGAGTATTTTGGGGGAAGGACAGGTTTCAGTTTGGCCTTTTCTGCAGCCATAGCTAACTCAGTGGCCATTGTTACGAACGCACCTTTAGCCCCTATCGTAACCTTCGCGGACACCCTATCTTTGCATCTATCTAATCTTTGGACTTAAAACTTTTCTTCGACAACTAACATGTGACCGGTCACGTGACCTGGTCCAGGCCTATGATGTCACTATGACATCACGCCTCGCTCTTTTAACCTCCGTTCCTTCTCTTCCATTCTAACATAGCCACGCACAGCCTCCTTAATCTCCGCTATAGTCTAGAACGTTCTAGCCTACACGCGCATGGACCACCTAGTCAATATGTACAAACAATTGTATTAGTATAAATACTTGAATCCCATCGCCCCAAGAACTCTAGTCAAGTTCTTGTGGGAATTCCCGCTAGTACTCTTGCCCCACTCTCCTCACAAGCTCTTCGTCGGTGGCCCTAGTCCTGTATAGGATCTAGCGGTCGCTTACAGCCATGGTGAGTCTTGCAATCAGGTAAGATCCTCTGGGAAAAGTGGTATCCTCCTTGGATGACACAGTTGATGATGTAATTATTCTTGGCCCATGCAAGGTAGGCTGACTCAGTTTCATAATCCAGGTATTCATACAATTTCCCATCATAGACAGAGTTGACATGGATATGTTTGTGTCAAAATCCAGAATTCCAGAGTTCCAGAGTTTGGTGGGGTTTGGCCTAATGGAGTTGGAAACTCAGTCGCTGCCAAAGATGGGCGAAACAACTAAGGTGTTCATGGCTAGAGTAGGGGTCTAAATACTATGTGGTGGAGGCACACTCATACCTCAATATGTGCCACAAGAAATGGAGCCGAAGTGAGTAAGGTAATGAGAGCGTAAGAAAAATTACCAAGTGGCGGCATTGTATCGCATAGGAACTCCTTACTCTGGAACCCCTTTCTCTGGAACTCCTTACTTAGGAGTTGGGACTTAGGAGTTAGGAGTTAGGAGTTACCACTGACGGTCTCTGGAGTCCAGGAGATCATTCAGGAGTTTGATGGTACTTTGTCACTCCCACTCGAGTGTAGCCACAATCCCATTCCCCAAACAAACTTCCAGTGCTGTTTGTTCACAAGAGGTTTGGTGAGTATGTCTGCCACCATGTCCTTAGTGGAGATATATCAGACCACTGCTTCTCCCTTTCTGACCAAGTTGTCCTGGACAAAGTGGTACTTCCGCTGGATGTGTTTGGTCCAGGCTCAGAACTGTGGATCCTGGCATAAGATAATTGCTGCTAGGTTGTCACAAAAGAGCTCAGTAGGGGCCTTTTGTGAATGTCCGATTTCATCAAAGAAGGTCTGGAGCCATGCCAAGTGTTGTCTGGCATTGCTGAGTCCGATGTATTCCGACTCCGTGGTGGAGAGTGCAACCATGCTTTGTTGCTTACTAGACCAGGAGATGGCTCTGCGATTGCTAATGAACACAAAACCCGAGGTGGAGCAGGAGTTGTCTGGGTCTTGTGACCAACCTGCATTGGAGTATCCATGGAAGTCTAGGTCCGTGGAGAGTTCCGTTCCATCGAAGCAGAGTTCCATGTCCTTTGTGGCTTGGATGTACTGGAGCACACGCTTTGCTGCCTCCCAGTGTATGAACTTGGGTTTTGCGCTGAAACGGCTGAGTGTTCCCACTGCATAGGCAATGTCTGGACGTGTTCCTAGCATCAGGTACATCAAGGACCCTATAACTGTGAGATAGGAGACTTGTTTTCCATTAATGATCATCTCAGGGACAGTCCAGTTGTCCTCCAGGTCAGCTGTGGAGAGTTGAAGACTGTGTGCCATAGGAGTCCATATGGGTTTGCAGCCAGACATGCCAGTGCACTGTAGGATTGCACGGGAGTACTGAGATTGGGATAAGGAGATGGTCCAGAGTTTGTGGTTTCGCTTAACTTTGATTCCAAGGATGTATTTAGCTTCTCCAAGGTCCCTCATTTTGAAGGCAGCAGAGAGTTTTGCTTTGATGGAGTCCATGAATTTCTGAGTGGTGGCAGCTAGGAGTAGATTGTCTACATAGACCACCAGGAAACACACTTGACCACTTTCCTGAAACACATAGAGGCATGTCTCTGCATCTAGTTGAATGAATCCCAGTTCTCCAAGCTTCTGGTCCAAGGTTTTGTTCCAAGTCCGACCGGCCTGTTTTAGTCTGTATAGGGAGTGTCGGAGTTTCCAACAATATCCAGGCTGAATGGGAACACCTTTCGGAGGTAGCATATATAGGTTTTCCTCTAATTCTCCATTAAGATAGGCTGTGGACATGTCCATCTGGTCCAGTTCCAGGTTGTATTTGGCAGCCAGGGCAATTAGGGTCTGGATGGAGTCCAGGTTGGCTACCGGAGCAAACACCTCTTGGTAATCAACTCCCTCCTTTTGTGTGAAGCCGCAGGCAACTATTTGGACCTTGTATTGTTCTATGTTCCCGTTTTGATCCCACTTGATTCGGAATACGGGTTTGGAGGTGATTGGAGTTATCCCATCTGGAATGGGAACTGTTTCATGGACATGGTTGGAGTTAAGGCTTAGGAGTTCCTCTTCCACAGCAGATTTCCACAGTTTCTTGTTTGCTCCAGAGTAGGCTTCTTTTAGAGACTCTGGGAGTGATTCATCGGAGGATGAGTTGGCAGATCCAGCAAAGGTCAAATCCTCTAATGAAAATGCAAATCCTTCTGGAATTTCTGGGTCATTTTCCGGAGGTTCCAGAGTTTGGTCCAGAAATTGTGGCTGTGCTCCTTCGTTTCGATTTACTTGCCTTGCAGCTTCCTCCTCTAGGGTCCATTCATACTCCCTGTTTTTGTTTGCTGTTTTGTGGCATCGATCACTCCTTCATATGGCTGGTGGGATAGGAGCTGGAGCTGGAGCAGGAACAGGAGCTGGAGCTGGAGCAGGATCTGGAGCTGGGGCCGGAGCAGGAGCTGGAGCTGGAGCTGGAGCTGGAGCTTCATGTAAATGGAGTTGGTCTAGACATCCAACAAGTTTGTCCATGCCGGGGCTGGCTGGGTGGTCATTTTCCAGTGGTGCTGGAAGTCCTGGCTGATCTCCCACTGGTCCGAGGTTGGGTACAGGTCAGCGTTCATCATCATCATGTTCTGGTTCCCAGAGATGCTTTGGAATCAAACCCTCCCACTGTCCCTCAAGAGTGGGGGCATTCCACAGGGCAGACTCGACATTGGAGATGGTTCTGGACTCATTGAAAGTGACATGGCAGCTGGAAATAGTGGTCCATCGCTCTATGTCAAGGAGTTTGTAGGCTTGTTGTCCGTAGGTGTATCCTATCATGATGCACTTTCTTCCATGTGGCCAGAATTTTCCTCTGCACTGCTTCTTTGGTGTGAGGGCATATGCTGGACATCCAAAAGGATGGAAGAGAGTTGGATCAGCCTGATGATTTAGAAATACTTGATATGGGACTTTGCCATCAAGTCCGGAGGTTGGACTCCGTGCAGTAATGTACATGGCAGTGGACATTGCATCAGCCCAAAATGATTTTGGGAGTTTGGATTCTTCCAGCATGGTGTTTGCAAGTGTGGCCAGTGTTTGGTTCATTCGTTCTGCCATGCCATTTTGCTCTGGAGTGTATGGAGCAGAGGTTTCAAGCAAGGTGCCATCTGTCCAGAGTTGGTTTCGGAATAATTTGTTTGTGTATTCTGTTCCTCCGTTGCTCTGAATGAACTTGATGTAGGATTCTGAGAAGTCCTCTTGTCCTATTTCTGTTCGGAGGAGTGTTTGGACATCCACCTTCCATTGATTATAGACTTGTAGGGCTTCATTTTTGTGTTTC
>JBBPNQ010000903.1:0-10944 GCA_038090975.1 Boletellus pseudochrysenteroides
AGCACATCCGGTCCGTGCCACCCCCGCCCCGCACGCACTGCAGCCATTGACCCCCCCGATCAGCATCTACCGCGCCGTCCTCGACCGCGACACCCCCGACGAGTCGATCGCCTCGTCCGAGCGCCACTTTTGCAGCCGCTGTGCCGCCATGTTGTGGTTGTACGACAAGACGTGGTACGTCGTCGCTCTTTGATTTGGCTCAGGACTGATGGGCGCTTCTCTGCAAGGCCCGAGCTGCTTCATCCGTTTGCGTCTGCCATCGATGACCCGCCGCTCGAGGCCCCGGAGCAGCTGGTGCGTTTTGCCAAATGTGGGCACGTGTGTGTGAACTGACCCGTCTCCGTCCCCTGCAGGTGGTGGTGAAAACAGACTCCAAGCCCGACTATGTGCGTCTTCCCGAAGGCCCAAAACAGGTCTATAAGCATTATGGCCGGGACTCGATCGAGGGTTGGCACAAGAAGCACGGAAAGTATGTACCTTAGGGAACAATATTGGGGAGCCATCGTGTAGTAGACAGCAGCTGCTCACCCAGACAATCACCGCGTTGCTGGCTACGTGATGCGTCATTGCAGGGTAGCAAGTACAAACAATGTACAAGGACGTCGCGACGTGCAAACGAGAGCAGGGTACAGTGGACAGATGCGCGAGATAATCGATACAAGAGTGCATATGTGGCATACAACACAAGGTCCCGTCAAGCAGCGTGTTTCGGAAGCGACTCCCTTGGCTTGCTCAGAATGAATCCTGGGGGTCTGTTCAGCAATCATTCACGTCATGCGCTGCACACGTACCTTTCAGTGCCGCCGCTTTTTCGCCTTGCCTTCCGAAACCCATCCCAGGCCTGCTGGCAGTACTCGACGGCACGCGCGTGGCATCACTGTTCTTTTCGTCACTGCCCGTAAACACCGACGACAGCGCGCCCGTCACAGGTCGCACATCGACACCTCCGACGTGCGACGGGAGGGCGTCCTTGGCACGTTCGCGCCACGACAGGATAGACCGCTTGGCCTTGACCTTCTCCCGGAATATCAAGCCGACGAGCATGTTGACGCATCCGACCGAAAACAGGAAAAACGTGGTCACCAACGGAAAGTCGCCGACGTAGTGAGCGAGGACGGACGCGCCGATGCTACGTGCACATGGCTCAGATGGGACTCCGCGCCAGCAGCCTCGGCGACGACTTACAGACATTGCATGACGCCGAGCGCGCCGACACCAAAGCCATCTCCAAGAACGGGGAAGAAACGGTCAAAGAACGCTGCGGGCCAGCCTGGACGTCCCTTCTCAGCAGCCATCCCTCTACCCAAAAAAAAAAAAAGAAAAGCGAGGGCCACACACCAATTTCGGACAGAACGAGCACGACCGTCTGGAAGATGATAAAGACCCGGTTCAGGACAGCCCAAAACGCGCCGCCAGGTTGGTTGGGAACGGTGCTGTTTCTACATCGGAACGTCAGCCTAGTCCATTCGTTCTCGGTACAGACGTGGCATACGGGATGTAGTCCGAATTTCCGGCGTTGAACGCAGTCACGTTGAAATCGCCATTGGTGAACGCGTTGACGGCCTCGACGTCATCCACCAAGACGAGAATGCTCGTCGTGAATACGAGCAAGAGAGCGATGATGCTCAGTGCACGGACAATGTTGAGGGCTATGAATACACCTGTCGGAATGACGGCTCCTGACTTGAGCACGTTCAGATACACAGTCGGTGACTTACGCGCAAAACCAGGAAGGAACATGCTACTTGTCTGGAAGCGAACCTGCGCTTGCAACGTAGAAATACACAGGAGCAAGGGGATCGGGGGGCTTGGACCAGCAAGCTGCGGGAAATGGAACCAACAACAGGTGGGGTGGTCACGCAACAACTTTTGGCTGCGCTTCGACAATTCATATAGAATGTGGAACCACAGCAATTTCCTTGGAGACTGAGATTCTATTGTACTCGCATTTGCGGAAACAAAGTAGATCGGAGTTGGTCGTATTCGTGGTAAGTTACGTACAAAGAGAACAATACATACAGAGAACAACGATTCCGAGTAGCCTGATGAGCCTTCTCCGCAGCAGGACCCACAACGGATGGAAGCACGACTTTGTACACGTACTAAGGTGGTACAATAACGGACGAGTAAGAAATTGGGTATATGACGCAAGGTATCAGAGATAGTGATCCGGACTTCCTATGGGTCTTTTGGTAGTGGTGGGACGTGTCCATGTCGAATACGTTGTGATCTCCTGCTTTGCTGTGTTGCTTGGGATCGCTCTTGCTCGGCTCGCATAGCTTGCATAATGTCAAGCTGCTGTGCAATAAATTCTTGTGTATTTGGTCTGGCACGAACTGAGCTTGTCTGACCATCAAAGTCGTGCAACAATTTCGTACCTCATTCGTAGGATACGCATAATGGTCTCCCCGCTGAATACTTCTTTCTCTTGTTTCTCTTTCTTGCGTTCCTTGATTGTCCCGAGGTTTCTCTGATTGTAAACACTCTTGACACGCTTCTTGACAGGCACGGCTTCTCGTAAACTCTGTTGCATGGCGCGTACGCATTCCTCCATCAGTGTGTCCCTGAAAACGAATCAGCCAACGCTCGTAACCGCATTTTCCTACTCACGTATGCCAATCATAGTACATACGAATCGACACCACGTCACGATATTTTTGGTTCTGAAGGGATTCCAGCGGGACACCCTCGCCTTCAGCGTGGAAGTAATCCCTCATGAACTGCAGACTCGATCAGAAAGCAATCGACAACGCATGTTCAAAAACACTACCTTCAGCCACTTGAAGACAATGTCTACTTCCTTGTCGCTCAAGGGTTTCATGTCACTCAACAGTTTGGACAACGGAGGAATGAGAAGGCCCTCAACGACTGTCAGGATTTCCTTCCAGACCCTAAGCATCACTGTGTCTTTGACCGTCTCAGCCAGGTGTGTATTGAGGATTT
Organism: Boletellus pseudochrysenteroides; assembly: GCA_038090975.1. NCBI lineage: Eukaryota > Fungi > Basidiomycota > Agaricomycetes > Boletales > Boletaceae > Boletellus > Boletellus pseudochrysenteroides. The sequence goes on from JBBPNQ010000903.1 coordinate 2,944, forward strand.
GCAAATTGGCATCGAAGTAGTCAAAGAGCGGAACAATGGCTCGTTCGATCTCTACATCCGTCAATTCCTCGGGGCGAAAGCGAGGCTTCTCAGATGATGGAAGAGGGACTTGTACTTCGCTCGAATTTGAGCCAAGTGCGGATCGGTAGAGCCCAGTTACATTCGCAAGGGCTTTGTTGTAATCGAGAACCGTGCCAGTTTTGACGAGACTCTTCAGTACTGTGCGCGACAGTGATTGTCTTATGAATGGTGACATCTGTGGGGAAGGTGGATGCAATAAGTACAACCTTCGCAAACTGGAGTTCATCTATCAACCTTGTCAATGAAAATACGCATCATGTCGCCGTCGCTGCGCTTCAGAGACCTGAACGCTCGTCCAAAGTAGAACTGTGCATCGTCCTTTTCCCCCTCCATACTGACACGCAGAAGAATTCGACCTTGATGGCCATGATTAGTTGCCTCGAGGTTTAACCACACGTCGTGCGTCAGGAAATCCCCATATTGTGCAGGGTTAAGGCAGATAAAACTACGACCAACCACGTCATGCTGGCCCACTAACGCACGATCTCGTATACTGCACATCAGCCAGAGCGGTTTGTCGACTGAGATGTCAAAAGTCTCTTCCCCTGCAACCGAGGTTAGAATAGCTGGGATAACAACTGAATAATTCTTACAGCGAGGGTTAAGTGTCTCGTATATCGTCCGGGTTTTTGCCAAGCGATTTCCTCCTTCATCGCTGAGGGTGACAAATGTGTCAAGTTGCGCTGAAGGACTGCTGTCGAGTGGTACGAGGTCCTCTGCCATCACTATCTTCATTGTAAACAAAAACCTAGGTCTATCAACCTTCTCAGGTACAGGTGGAGACGCGGATAACACGTCAGTGATCTTGTCAACCTGCATCTGGTTGTACATATTGTCCAGAAGTTTTCGGGCAGATTCGACGTTGTTAAGCTTGACGCACGACTGGGGGCGGAAGTTGAAAGGCTCGACCTTCTTCTCACTCACTGCCGTGAGCTGTTTGGCCTTTTCGAGCCAAGCAGAAGACTTCTGGGGCTGTAGGTAATCGGTAGGGCGAGGGAACATTTCCGTCATGAAAAGGTCTTCCACACTGCGGCAATATTGTTCAATGGCCTTAGAGATGGTCTGAAAGTGTAATGAGCACACATGCCAAGGCTACAATCTGATGTGTTCGTACCTTCGAAAGGCTGGTGAAGAACCTGGCGCTCTGGTATTCATCCGACCATTCCAATTCCTGGAGGAATGTTATAGGGCTGCGAAGAGAATCGAACAGATCGACAATAGATGAACTATGACCATCCGTGTTTTCTGCTTCAAACTGCAATAGCACGTCAGCCCGCAAACTACTCGGTGTCTGTTCAAAGACCGACCTTGTCGGCAGCTATAGCCTATATCGCACAGGTCAGTCGACATGAATCGTAACGAGAGTAAATACTGACAGCTTGAACCCACTGATTTGTCTTATTGTCGGTGTCTTGCAGCCATTGGAGGACATATGACATGAAGAACTGACTGAGATCAAAATCAATATGTCCTCTATTGCAAGTCAGTAACCGATAACTCCGTGAGGCCGATGGAACTTACTCCGGACAAAACGCATTAAACATCGACAGGAGTGTCTTCGTCCTTCGGTACAATGCGAATATATCCTGGATAGGAACATCTGGTATTGGTCCATTCATGGATGATTCAAAGAGCTTTTTCGATGAACTCTGCAGGTCAGCGACAAATAATGGGATGGTCACTTCCACAACCAAAGAGACGATGTCGACCCGGCTTAAATCAGAACATAGAGAATCAATGACTACGTACGAAAAGCATTCACGTGAAACCATACATACCCAACAAGTGGCTCTGGGAAGCGTTTATCGAGTTGCTTCGCAGCTTTTTCTAGTTCATCGGTCATTAAGAGAAGTGGAAGAGCGCGATTGACTCCAGGAGCCGCTTGAAGTTGTTGGATCTTCTGCTGATAAAATTCCTCCGACAACGACCTGATGCGGTCTTCTAGGTCCGAAAAGCGTGCTCTGATATCTGCTTCAAAGCGAGTTATAAGCCCGCTTTCACGCACATGGTCGAGCACGTTGAGATACGGCTGAATCTCGGACACCTTGAGGTTCGGTATGGTCTCCATTGAATGGTAAAGCAATGAAAGGAAAATATTGTATAGACTGCCGTAGACGCTGGCCAATAACTCCGCCTGCGTGTTGAGACAATGTGAACAGAAAGCTGTTCGTTAAACGGGTATCACGTACGTCTTGACTCGGCCATTTATCAATTTCAAGGTCATGGAAAGCTTTCGAGACCGCCTGTAAAGCCTCAGGTATGCATTCCATCGGCACATGGCTCCGCTCATAGAATTCCTTGATGAGCTCCAAGAAACATGTGGCGCGATATGGTTGACCTATCCGCCAACGCACTGCGCATTCATTGATGAGGTTCGTATGGGGCGGGCTCAGAATCGTCAATGGTACTTCATCGGCATCATCAACTTCGGGTCCAAACATCGTCTCGAGATCGGCGGTGAGGCAGTACTCAACGAGGCGTTTGTAGAACTTCCTGGGATTCGGAGGAATAAATGTGAAGTTGTGTCCGACACGGATCTCGTCATCGGCCTCGACTTCTTCCTCGGCCATGTCCGGAACGCTATCGCTACTCTGTGGCACACCAAACATGGATCGTCGACTTCCGACGGAGGTTGCGCCAATATGCCGATTGGACCCAGACGCTACAGAGTACACAAAGCCAGGACGCGGACTCGTGCTGTGTGGTGAACCGCCCCCATCCGTAGGTATTGATTTCGCGAGCTCCGGATTCGAGGATACCATGGCCATCATGAGTTGCGAGAGATGGGCTGTCTCCAGGGTTCGCCACTGGTTCCACGCAGCATCGTTGTCGAAGTCCTCTCGTCTGCCCGGAAAAGGTGCACCAGCATTGATGTTCTTTAGGCAAGTCTATAATTGATCTTTCAGAAAGTATCTTTGTGCAGTACGCTGGATTATTGTACCTTGAGGTCAGCCACGGCTGCCTGGAGAAGGTCTGAGTTCTGTGAACGCTTAAGAACCGACATTCCTACCTTCTCTGTACACGTCTTCCTCAGTTTATCGACCTCAGTTTGCATTGCGTTTTCAGGAATCTTGAACAGCTTGGCGACAACCAATACAAATGGCATGTCGTAGATGCTCGTGCTGATGCCGGGGGCGGTACTAGCAGAGTCTCCACGGTCTCGAGAAGTCGAGGCAGAGTCATAACCCGACTCACTCGAAGACTGCGAGAGTTTCGTGTGGTACACGTCCAAACGAGAGTTTAACTCGGGTGAAACATGGCTAAGACCTTTGAGACAATCGCGTAACATCCTTACGAACTGTGCAATCTGGTTATTGACCTCGACTTTCCAAGCGTCGTCTACCAGCGTAGGTTCTTTCCTGAGCACACCAGTAGCCTGTGAAGCAAACATCAAAATGAGTTCCTCAATACTTCTGTTCTCTTTCATCTGTCTTCGAAATGGATCGCCCATGAATTGGTTGTAAAACACAGCCATGGTTCTCCGCGTCAATTGATCAGAGTACCTTTAAGGAGGAAGTTAGGCAATTCCGCCGTCGACAGGACACAAGAACCACACACGCGGCTTCCTTCCCCATAGCTATGTTCTGCAGTTTCTGCTCGAGAACTTTGAGGAGCTTCTCCGGGAATTTGACGCTCTTGGATCCATCCCTGATCTCTTTGAAAATATCGGCTATAGAGATAATAGAATGTGATATAGCGCCCGAGAGTTTGGAATGGTGCTCCTTTTCCTTGGTCTCTGCGCCATTTGAGTGTGTCGCCACCTTTGGAGAGGTGATATAGCTCAAGATGCTATGTCAACGCTTTAGCGGGAACAGTTGTGAGGCAGAGGGCAAGCGCAACTCACGCCACACGGAGGACATAGCTGAGGAGAGGGATCAGCACTGGGATGCATCTGCGAGTGGATGATACGCACTCAAAGAGATCATCGTCCGTGACACGATACTTGGACAGCCGTTTCTCGTGGGCGACGCTATCGTAGCTCCGCTTTGACATGGAGATGAACTAAATCACAACAAAGGGAGGACGAAAGATGGTGCTCGCGCACAACGTTGGACACGATGCTGGGGCTGCTGGCGGGCGATAGTAAGACGTAGAGGCAGGTACTGGAGATCGTTGCTCAGGGCACTTGTGCCGGCATTGCCAAACTCCGTCGACATGCCAAGTCACTTGCCACAAGCACCAACAAATACTTTAGTGCGTTCGGTGTGCCTCAATTCGTCGTCACACATATTTAATACTTGTGGTCGGACCAATGCTAACGCTGATGCTGTCTACTCCACTGCTGTCGCCATATCGACATCTACAATTCGTCGTGCCCGGTCTCTCTATTCGAATTCGTCTCCTTCGGCTGTGAGCTCGATGACCCCGACGACTGTGATGAAGTAGCCGATTTCTTGACCTTTGGCACCCTCCTTTTCACTAACCGTTGCAAATGCAACTCGAGAGACCTGGCTCGTTCCTTCATCTCCCTTGTCTCGATGGCAGGGTTTTCATTCATCGGCGTGCGCTTCTGTCTCTCAACACCATCGTGCAGCCATACTTCGTGCTCCTTCAGTGCCGCCTCAAGTGTATCGAGCTCGTCAGACGTCCATTTAGAAGGGATATCGGCCGCAGCTTCGGCAGTGAGGTTCGCGCGTGCTTCGGTGAGGAAAAGCCTTGTAGACCAGTTCCACTTTTGGCTGTTATTGAGGGCTTCTGGCAGGTCTTCAATCTCCTTGTACCGGTGTACAATTGGCCGCTCCAATAGCCTGAACATATATTCAGAAACCAAAGCATACGCTGCAATGCACACGCACTCTAGCGCCCCACGCTTCTCTCTCAGTGCGGATGTATCTGCTGTTTCACCTTCTTCGTGTAGCCAAGTCGTCGTATCTGCAAGTTTGCGTGAGATGGCCTGCCTCTCAGAAGCTTGTGAGCATTTCATGAATGGCGAGTCCGGCCTATCTTCGAGCAGGTCACGGAGCTTGTACAAGTATGCTTCTAGGGTGTTGTATGCCTCTTCGCGCAGAAGCTTCGAAGCTTCCTTGCTGTCTATTGCACGTAATCTGAGGCCACGCACAACATTAGCAAACAAACGAGGGACTCTGGGGGAAGGTGACTAGCCTATCACGCGATGCACGTTTTTCTGCGACTGTCATAGGAGGGAGACTGGAGAACACTATGTCGACCTCGAGAGGAATGGTGCTCAGGTCCTTCTCTCCGTTGGTCTTCTTCTCTTTTTTCGCAGGAGCACTGGTCTGTTGAGCTTCGCCTTCCTGAGTCGTGCTCTCCGCGCCTTGCTCCTTTAAAACTTGCTGCTCTTCTGGACCTCCGCCAAACAGACCCTTCAGCATGCCTGCACTGGCTTGATAATCATGGGAAAGGGATGCAGAAATTGACACACCTGTAAGAGACTCGTCCTTGACTTCACCATACGCGACCGCCTCCTTCGCGGAGATGAACCCGGACTCGGACAAGGCAACAGTGAGCTTGATGACAGGATCTATGGCACCGCGCTCAGTGAGGTTTAGAAGGGCCTCTGCGACGCCGCCGATTTGAACTTGGAGAATTTCGCGCGGGAAGCCACTAGATGCATACACATCAGTTCATGCAGCTTCGCGGTGTCGAGGTACTCTTACGGCGCAACTTCAGTCTTGTAATCTAGCCAGACGGAGAAGTCCTCTTTACGCTTGAACGTGAGGGTCTTGCGAGAACCATATTTAGAACCTTCGGGAAAAATGAGGGAATGTATAGTCCGTGAGTCCGGAGTAGAAGCAAAGTAAGATGCACGGATATCATATGTTGCAATATCAGCAATTCGAATGTCTTTCGTCTTGAACTGACGTGACAGGGAGGCACCGTAAAGTCCTGCACCTGTTGTCACAGAAGTGGATATTCAGCTCCATGGATGAGTCACACGAGACAGAATTCTACCTAGTACAGCAGCCTCATCGGCATTGACGTTTTGGGCTATCCGATTCCTGGAGGACAAACATTAAGGATCTCACCAAAGTGTCAACGAGGGCCACCTACTCTCCAACAGCGGCCTTGATCGCAGCCTGGACCATTGGTGTACGCGAGCTTCCGCCAGTCAAAATCACGGAAGATATTTGATCCTACGATAGGTCAGCTTGTGAGTTGATAGGTATGGGCACCCTACCAGGCTCAGGCCAGAACTGGCTAAAGCATCATGAATGGGCTTGGCAAAACGGCTGCGCAGATCCGAGCAAGCCCTCTCGAATTGTTCGCGAGTGACCTTGGTCTTAAAGTCTATATCAAAAGCGGCGCTCTCCACCTATTACACAATTCCCGCATCAATCGCTGAAAGACATCGTATGTTACAAGATACCTACCGTCGACATTGCTTCAGTGTTGGCACTGAGAATGGCCTTGACGCGGCTTGCCTCTTTCCAGAGCTTTGCCATACCACGCTTGTCTCTGCGGACATCTCGTTTGTGTTGGGTGATGAATCTTTCGATAAGAATTTCCCTCATGCGTCTGTCGAGGTCGGTGCCACCTGTAGATCGATCGAAACCAACACCAAGAACGGATATTTGCGTGTAAGATGCCTTAGTCTTCGAGTCCTCAGCGGCCGCGAACGAAACAAGGGTTGCCCGGGTAGAGGAAGCGCCGGCATCATAAATGACGTGGTATTCTGGAGTTGACGAAAAGGTTCGAGTCATTGCATAGTTCACCGCTACAGCTGTACCATCGTTGATCAGTGTGAGGGTTCTCATGCCTGCAATTTCCACGGCATCCACGACAGCGTCGCGCTCGAACTGCGTATAGTGATGTGGAACAGTGAGGACAGCGTCGTGGACGGGTTCCCCAGCAAGGCTCTCTGCGAGTTGCTTCACATAGGCAAGCTGCATGGCGATGAGTTCCTCTGTACTCCATTCCGTCCCATCGCTTTGCTTGAATGCTACTGTTGACCGTCCAGACTCGACGATGTCAGAGGCAGATATTTGCGTAAAGTAAGAGACGGCCTTGGAACTGTACGGTGCGCCTTGGAGCAGTTTAAGCGACGTGAAGGAGTCTGAAGGAAAGCGTGAAGCCTTGAGACAGATTGAGTGCATGTTCGGGGGAGTAGGTGCAACGCGTACCAAATTAGCAGCATCAGAACCAAACAGCCGATCGTCTCTTTTCCAAGCGACAGACGACTGTATCTTTCTCTTGGAGTCCTTGTTCAAGAGAACGTCGAAGGGCAAGCCCGGTTTCATCAAGGACGCTTTGATCCAGTCCGAGCCATAGTCGATGGCTAATAAGGCTGCAAAGGAGGATTCAATAAATCCAGTGAACAAGACGAAGAGGAATAAAGCTCTGCGTAGGCGGCAGAGACTGGGCATTTGGATGAACAAGAACTATGCAAGAGAGTACAAAACGAGACAGGCATTAATGACATCACGTGGTTGGACACGTACTACGTTTCCAATTTAGGTAATATGGCCCCTATGGCGCACGCTCAATCTTTCTTGAGTTACTTCCCATCGTTCTTCGAGATTTTCAGAATCAATGCGATCGAATATCAATCCTTGGCTGAATTAACAATTCACCGACGTATTAAACACCAATTTGGATTTGCGCGCTCAGATACCAACACGTGTGGAACTTGGAATTCGAAGCAGCTGTATGTCAAGCCATCTTAGCGGATAGTACCATGCATACAGACGCGATAGCCGCCACCTTGACACTGTTCGTTCCATCCTGAGAATTGTCGCCTTGCTACCGAGTCTCGATTTGGGTAGTTCTGGTGAGGATGCAAGCATTTGCCATGAGGTGAACGGAGAGGTACTGCCATGCTCACGGTAACCGTGCCCCACTCCCCATAAAAGGCCGCTGAGAGTGACTTTTTATCGCGCTAATATTGCTGGCCTGTGGCGCAACCCACTCTATTGACATATTTGATCTTGCTGTCATGGCTTCGGTCAGGCGGAGTGCCAG
>JBBPNQ010000904.1:0-10944 GCA_038090975.1 Boletellus pseudochrysenteroides
GTGAATGGATCGAACTGGACGCTACCTATCCAGACTATCAGCGCGTCCGGCGTTTTAGACTTCAAACCCGCGGGAACAGTGCTGTACGGGTTCTGCCCTTACGTGAAGACGACACCGTCAAGGTGTCGGGAGGCGCTGAGGCTGGTATGAAATATCCTTTTACGGTTTATGTGGGATATCTGGTTAACTTCTACACCATCTCCGTGTAGCAAAAGAATTGGTGTATGAGCTTGCAGAATATCTCTGTCGACGGTACCCGTCGTCCTTTCGTGTTACCCGGGTCTCGTCTTCGTCTTCCTCTGTTCCTTCCATTGGCGGAGTTCCGCTCTCTTGGGACGGAAACCCGCCAATTTCCGTTATCGAGGTCAACGAAACCGGTGCCAAATTTGACTTGAGCGCATTGGACGCTGTCCAAGGTGTGGAAATGGGAGAACAAGCTATGAAGATTGTCACTGGGCTGTGAGTCACGTTTTCGGCATACATTATAACGGGTTGGTGAAGAGGGTGACAGGATCCAAGAAGACATTGCCATCATGATAGAAGGTAACTCACCGCTCTCCCTCCTCGTGCCACTCCTATTTGTCGCGTTGCTTGCTGACTGCAGTGCGGTATAGGATCGGACGGAAAGTATTATTTCCAGGCAGGGTCAATATGCACGCCAGGTGAGCAGGTAAAACATACGCATGCGCAGGCGTCACTGCTAAGTACTGTTCTTTGCAACGTCATGCAGGGTTCTGGCGCATGGACGACAAAATCGGCATGTCGCTGGATGAGATCCACATGTCGGGCCATGTGCCCCAGTGTGAGCGCTTCTATAATGATATCCACTTTTATATGACTTAATGTGCTTCATATCTCAGTCAAGGATAAACTCGAGATGAGCATGGAGCGCTTCTTCAGACGCATGCCTCTAGACAAGCCGGTGATACGGAATAATTATTTCATACAGGTCGTCAAGCCTGCCAAAATGGTTTCCCCCGCCGGAACGGGAGAGGAGATGATGTCGGATGTGGATCCGGAGGAATTGGGCTGGTCAGAGTCGACAAACGGACCCGAGGACGCGTTTGTGCACGGGCACGGACACAGCGCCGAGCCAGCATCGTATCTTGCGCCGGCTACACTGCGCCTGCGCAATGAGCGACAGACGTTGCGGCGACTCCCGCGGACGGGGGCCATCATTTTTGGGATACGTACGTACCTGTTCAAGGTGGAGGAGCTTGCGCGGGAACGAGGGGTGGCAGCGCGACTGGCTAGCGCAATCCGAAGTTGGCCAGATGACGTCGCGGGTTACAAGGGGCGAAAGATGTATGAGGGTATCATGTTGCGATACCTGGACGAGTGCGCGGAGAGGGAAGGGGGCGCTGGACCCGAGGAAGGTGGGGGCGCGTATCCGTATTAGGGTGGCAGGCGGTGGGGAGGACACGCGGAAGTGGTGAGCTGAAACAGCCCGGCCGGGTATCGACTCGACTTCATGGGATGAATCTACTGTATAGACTTATCTTATCTTACACTGAACTAACTTACTAACAAACGCACGGTGCATGACAAACACGCAGTTCCTGAACTTGTTGTTACCAGGATCGCCTCTTGCTCCCGTTCCATCTTCCATAGATAATCGGGCTCGTTAACGCGCAGAGGTTCGAGGTCGACTCAGGCGGCGATACTGTCATCAAATGGAGCAGGAGCATCGCAGTCGGGGTCGATGGGAAATTTATCGGCCCGAGGCCGGTCAATTGAGCCGGATTGAAACGGCCCGGCTGGGTATCGACTTTCACGAATGTTGGTCGTTCAACGTCAACGCTCAACTCGTAGAGACATGTCCTATCTTACATGGAACCAACATACTAACAAACGCTTGGAAGTGCATGACAAACGTGCAGCTCCTCGAGTCGTTACGAGTCCGAGTCCAAGGATTGTACGACCGCTTGCTTGCGTGCCTTTCTCCTCTTTCGCTTCTCGCTCCCGTTCCGTCTCCGCCCATAGTAGGGATTCACGATCTCCCGCAACAGCTCTTTCAGCAAACCGCCCGCATACGCACTCTTCTTGGGAAACACCTTCCCGGGGTTCATGGTGTACGCTCGGAGGTCTTCGAGCGTCGCGAATTTCCGCACCGGATTTCCAGTGCGCGCACACTCGAGGAGATCGACAATGTTCACGTGTGCATCCCACACGAGCTTTCGAGTACGTCTGCGTCAGTCTCCAATCGAATCGAGTGGGTCCGTTCCCGCACGCAAACATACACACGTACTCTTTGACACTCTTTGATACTCTCAGGGATTGGGGTGATGTCGATGAATCCGCACAGCTTCTGCCACGATTCCAGATCGGTGCCCGTCCCAAAGACGAAATTGAACTGCTGCACGAGCGCATCACTAAAGTCTATGCGGGCGACCACCAACTGTGCCGAGTTCTCGTCCCATCGGGATACCCGGCGGAGGCGTTCGAAATTGTTGTGCGCGGTCCTGCTGGGGCGGTATGCAAAGCCGAGGTTGGCAAATTGAGCAAAGAAATCTTCGAGTGGCGTGCTCATGATTGTCTGAACCGCAGAGCGTCAGTCGTGCCACAGCAGGTTGTGCTCGGAGCACCTCACGTGGATCTTTGGATGTCTTTGATCCACTGCCGCACTCGAATAGATGACGCGGGGGAGGGAGTTGAATGGGTTCTAGACAGGTGAGAGAGGCCCATTTATGTCTCTGGGTCGTCCATACTGCCGTACTTGTAGGCTTCTCATTCCTGTGTGGTTGCGCCTGGAAACTATTGTTCAATTATCACTTCACAGGATGTGCTCCTGTTTCATTCGCTGTGTCCATGTGGGTCCACCCAACACCACGAGGCGGGCACGTGATGATTCGCAGAGGGTTAGGTTGATTGTTGGTTCCCTATCCGGGCGATATGGCCGTACGGTTCCACGGGGACTCATCGCCGCGCATGCAGCGCTGACCACTTTAAACTTCCGGTAAAGGGCAGTCGCTGGGTATCAATTGCTCTCAACGGTGACTCCGAGATAGTCGTCATGCCTTCCGCGCACATCATTCAATCATCCTGTAAAGACAGGGTGTGTAAGCGACCTGACAATTGTGGCGTAATGTATCACGGAACGATATTGGAACAGTTCCATCAAACGGGCTCTAAGCTTGGTTCAGGATATGTCGCACTCGATATTTTCCTGACTCGACGATATCCACATGGTTATGAAGTATCCGGCAAGGCAATTCCCAGCCCAGTCGGAGGCAACAGTTCAAATGTAGGCGTATCACAAAATGGGCACCACCGATATCAAAGAACAGCAAACCCCGCAGTATTCGGAGGCGTTTGATGTGGTCGTCCGACGGCTCGATACCATTGTTTGTCGAACGGTGTGACGCGGTGTTTCTGGAAGTCAGGAATCAGATCGCCTTTCGACTGTTTCAAAGACATTTCCCGGGAGTGCATCCCTCCACATTCAAATGGTCTCATCTGAGATGCTACCCTTTGCTTGCGTTACTCGTGTGCCTGCACTCAAGGGTTCGCCATCGCGAGTTGCTATACATTTTGTTTCCCAGTGGGCGTTTGCAGGTAGGACCGATCTCATGCACGGTGCTTTGATCGGGCCGACGCAAGGCGTAATAAGCCGTGGGTGCGAAAGTTTGGATACTCACGAAGTATATTACCAAGCATGACGCTATCACGACTTGATCCCCGACCTCTCTAGTCTTCTTCCCGTCTTTTTGACTATTCCTTGTTGCATCGGCGATAGGCCACACTGTACACTCGACAGAGACAGTGAATGTCCTTGTGACCGTGGTAACGAACCCGGCCTTTCTGCCTCCTTATCCACATCACTATAGAGTGAATGCGTTGGGTCGTTTTCCGAGCGTTGGTGAACAAAGATATGTGATGGCCTTTCGTACCGTTTCCGTACAATCAGAAGGGCACCATCGTACGTAGCACGTGCGTTCCTATCTGTTCGTTCGATCGACTTCAGACGATGGACAACGTCTTGTAGGGAAAATGGACTGTGATGTCTACCACCCTAGATAACAAGTTTTTGGTTTCCAAGGACGCCCAGCCCGTGGCGACGAGATTCGACGACAGTTTTTATACGCTTGTGGTGGGGTATCTCGTAGCTGATAAGACGATTAGGAGAGCAAGAGTGTCTGTATGCGCGATGGACGTACTTTGCGATCATTGTATATCGCATGACCAGCGAGCATCTCGCCCTCGATCAGGTCAGTCACCATTTTCTGGATCACTTTGAAACCATGTACCCATGTTTCGGCGGGGCCTCGAGGTTCTCGAACTGGATACGTTTCAAGCAAGTCGCACAAAATCCGAGTGATGTGATGTGTGACGATCGCCGACTGTACTCCGGCCGCCTTGAACAAAGCGTCTAGGTGTGAAGCGAGTAAAAGCAGGTCATGGGTAGGTAACCCAACCCACTCGCGCAGCACGACTAAATAGATACGGGGCCACGGGAAACGCTGTAAAATGGTGTTAATAAGGGGAATGGAGGGGTTTGTTTTGTTTTGTTTTGTGTACAGAATAAAAGAGAGAACGTAACAGTGTGACTAAGAAACGTTGTCATTGGCAGCTTGGTGACAAATTTTGTAGCATTCAAAAGTGTCCAAGCTCCATCGCCCGACAGCTCGAATCCGAGACGACGGGGCACCCTGGCTAATGCTGTAGCACCACCAGCGGTAAAGAGTGGCCGATGGAAGATGAGATGCAACATCCTACTTAAAGAACACATCACCAGCGCCGCCGAGTCTGTAATACGGCATGCGGCATGCCCAGGACTCCGTTTGAGAAGGGCAAGGTGACAGCGCTGAAACGGACGGCGAAAACGAGGTCCAATCGCGGATGACCCCATTGAATTAGTCTGGACTGCCTCATCGGCAGCCTCAGGCGTGGCTGGTTACCAGACTACCATTGTATGACTCAGACCCTCCGTGGGAGGCGCTCATCCTCGGGACATACTTCACCGCAGTATCATTTCCTGCGGTCTTCATTTATTCTTAAAACCAGATTCCTGCAGAAATCACTCCCCTCAATCGTTCAACATGGTCACTAAAGTCATTCCTCCCAAGGCACCCTACGTGGTCCAACCCTCGGCGAAACACACTGCAACAGCCATCCTCTTGCATGTACGATTTTATTGACCTCGTTTCTCTCACCACCCCCGTGTTGCTTATATCCATCTTTACTCGACAGGGTTTTGGTGATAATGGCAGCAGTTACCTTCGTAACGTGAAACTGATGAAGAACGAGTTGCCCCATGTCAAGTGGGTGCTTCCGAATGCGCCACTCCGTCCCATTACTGTCAACCATGGTTTACCGATGCATGCTTGGTTCGACCGATACTCGTACGATATGCGGGACAAACATGAAGATCGTGTTGGAATGTTTGAATCTGCCCGCGCGATCGACAAGCATATCCAGGACGAGATCGACGCCGGTATCCCAGTCGAACGCGTCGTCGTCGTTGGAACCAGCCAGGGCGGGTCCATGTCACTTTTAGTGGGACTGACGGCTCATGAGGACAGACTGTTCGAAGGAAAAGATGGTTGGAACCTTGGTGGCGTGGTCGTGCTGAGCGGTTGCATGCCACTTTCGGATGCGTTTCCAACAGTTGCCATTATTCCCTGCCAATCAATCGTGGGATAATACTCACGAGCGTTTTTAGATGGCTTCTCCCCACTTGAAGACAATACCAATACTCATGTCTCACGGCACTGCTGATACCACCGTGCCCTACAGTTTGGCTCAAGAAACGAAAGAAATACTTACGGGCAGCCTGGGCGCGACAAGGTTAATTTTCAAATCCTATGAAGGGGTTAAGCATGAGGAATGCCCACAAGCCGTGGAGGACCTCAGACAGTTCTTGAAGGGTGTGCTCCCACGTGACTAAATTCAAATTTCTTCACGATAGGTGGGTCAAATTACGGAAACAATGACCTTCTCATTGATTACTGGATGTGTTGTAGGGGTGTTTCTGGATATCATGGTGCAACTATAAGCAAGCTTGGCTGATGCCTGGTCTATTACTTACCCTGCACATTCTCGAGTGCACCTCCAGCACATACCCTGTACTTTTAGAACCTGAAAGATGCATGCAGAGTGAAATGATAAAGGACAATAAAGAGCTCCCTGCGAGTAGGCATATGTATATAGAAATCCAAGTACGAGGGGGATGGAGAGCTTTCGGCGAGAACGCAGTGGACGGCAGCGGACGGCAGTGGCAGATCCGTACTACGAAGGGTCCATGGTCTGTCCCAAAACTAAAATATACAAGCGTAAAAGGAGCACTGCCGAAAGTGTCCTCGTGCTGAAGCCGAGGTGGAAGCGGGCATGGAAGCTCAACTTGATCGGTGTAGTTCATGGTCCGTACGTAGCAGAAGTCTCACTGTGAATCTCTTCATTCGGTTGCAGGTATCCTTGATCGTAGTAAGAAAAAACACACAGATACTACGCGGCGGGGTCTGCCACGGACAACGTCTTCCCTCGGTGCTCCGAGTCTTTTTCCCGGACCAATCATAGCAATCTCCTGCCCGTTCTCCCTCGCCTTTGTATGCCTTTCAGCATCTGATGTGCATCAGGTCCGATCAGACGTGGGCCATCGCGCATCACCATTCCTTATGAAACAAATAAAAAATGGTGCAGGACCGGGATGCACATTATATACATCGTCTTTTGTGTGGACGTTCCGAGCCGTACGCTTCTTGTGTAGTCACTCTGAACCTCGGTCGCTTGCCAGCCGGCGGCAAGCAAGAACGAGCACTCAGGCTCTCCTGCGCCCCATCCGGGTGCGGCGTGTCGAGCAGTGCAGCCGCCCCTTGCCCACTCTCTACAAGTCCCGACCGTGTCGTCAGCAAACCTCCACTGGGAAACGATGCACGCGCTCGAAAACACACCATCACCATCGTCACCGTGGCGGCGAACGAACCGGAGGCGCCGTTCATCCAAAAAGAGCGCATGGTAAAGCTTGTCAGCATCCTCGGCGCTCAGACTGTACACCCCCTTATCCTTCTCGCGAACGACCCCTCGTGGCCAGTTGAGTATCGCATACCCTTTCTGTTTCAGCTCTCTTTCGAGGGTGGACCACGGAAGCCGGTCCCTGGGTATTCGAAATCCGATTTCGCCTGCGTGCGCGATGGTCAATGGGATGGGACCGGGTGTCATGCGACAACGAAAATGCCTCACGAAGCATGTCGACGAGTTTTTGCTTGATCCTGTCAATCTTGCGTGTCTTCCTAGGATCAGCATTCGATTTGGAACGAAAGACCGAGGTCGAGGACGCAGTCTGCGTAGTATGCCTGCAGTATGGACAAAGGTCAGCTTTGAACGAGTGATTCCAATCCACAGAAACGCAAATCGATAAGTAAGCATTTTTAGCCAGCGAAACAGAAATGACGATTCCATGACCATAGGATGACGTACTGACATCAGGTTTTGACACGACTGTACTATGTTGGCCAATTCAGTATGAGAAGTATGCTGCAGGGCCAGGGGTAAACTCGAAAGGATAATATCGTGCGGAAGATGAAGCCCTTTTGCAGTTGCGAGATCGACCTGCAAGAGGTGATGTCACGATTACACGCAGAAAATAGACAGACGATTGTACCAGCTTATGTATTCGTAATTCGAATATGCGTTGGCGCTCATCGGGCCCAAGCGCGAGGTCCGGAAGAATAGAGTGCAAGTCCACCCCATCAGAGCAAGATGGTGATTGAAAAGAGGCGTCGTCGTCTGGATCTGGGTCCCATACAGGAGGCATAATGTGAAAATTTGACTCCACTGGCAAGGAGGACACGGAAGTTGTCTGAAATATCTTCGAAGAAAGGTAAGCATGAGGAAAGTTACGACTTGCAATGCTCACAGTAAATCCGAGATCCAACGCTTGTTCAGGGTAAGGAATGTGTGTAGAGTATGATGGAGACGGCTGGACGAACAGAGCTTGCGTGCCGTGTGAGATCCCTGCTTCGAGGATAGCTGGATGCGCCTGTGAGAATGAAAAGGATAGGAGTACGAGTGCTACGGTACGTTCGATAAACATCATCACCTGATTCTGGACGGTACATATACGCGGCACCCGCCACAAACATATCCTTCCACTCCATCCAGCTGATGCCACAAATTCACCGGAGGGAGAGAAACAAACTGTCTCCACCATTTGCTCGTGCTTTAGATGTTGTCCAATGGGGTCACCAGAAGCCGCATCCCAGAAACAAACAGTCTGATCCAAGGACGCGCTTGCAAGAATCGATCCATCTGGAGAAAGGGAAAGTGAAGTTATCCCGTCGTTGTGACCTGCCCATGGTTGTCCGATTGGTGTCCCCGTATATGGATCCCAACAGCGGATCGTTGTATCGCCCGAGCCGGAGAAGAGCCTGCCGTCATCATATGACCACAACAGACAACAGACCCAATCTTGGTGGCCCTGCATCGGACCAAGGATCAGTGTGCCGCTTCTGACGTCGTAGACACGGATATCGTCGTCAGTGCCACATGCAAGTTTGTCACCTTCTGGAGAAAACGACAAGGACCAGACATTCTTGCCGACCTCAATGGGATGGTTGACCTCGTTCCCTTCCATGGCGTGAATATGCATGGTTGGACCACCAACCGCAATGAGCCTATCGTCCGGGGAGATGGCGATCCTTGGAAATAAGCTTGGCTGGGTCCATTCTTTGACTAGTTGGTGCGATTCAACGTCCCATACTTTGATGGTCCCACGCCAGTCATTGCTGATAATCTTTGTTTCATCCCGGGACACTGCAAGAGAGCTTATTGTGTTCTCGTGGGTCATCGGGGTCCCTTCTTGTTCCCCGTTTTCCAAGTTCCAGACCTTCACAGTTTTGTCTCCACAACTGGTGACGACGCGTCGTCCATCAGAGAGATACGCGAGCGCCCAGGTAATGCCGTCGTGCGTCGGTATTTCCAGGTATGGCCGGGGACCGTCGTTATCAGAGGGCGGTGGTATGACTATGCTCGACATGACGACGCCTACGGTAGTTGGAATGTTTTAGAGCGCGGCAGAAAATTTGACAGAACGGAAGCGCCGAACACATTACGAACCACTATATATCACGAGGTGACAGAGACACAGCCTTGATGGCGCCCAGTCAACATGACGCCACCGCCATGCGTAGTCTTCGACCACCCAACTAGCCAGCAGAAGAGTGTGCGTAAGCAAGTCGGAAAAGAGGTCCTGAGTACGGAAGATAGCTCGAGAACCGTCGAGTATGGAATGTGATCATCCCATGGTATGCATATGGTACGAGGGGTGGGCGCGGGCACGGTGTAAAGAGTAACCATGGAGGCCGGTCAAAAGGGCTGTGCTTAATCACCCGTGATCTTATGCGACTCGCTTCAAAGTAGTGCGGCAAAGAAGATGTGCGTTATTTCCAGAGCTTCGACGCGCCAGGAAGGAGGGTATGTGGCTGGGCCAGCGCGGAGGCTACCAACCTCTCAGTGGCTTCGGCTCGGCGCGCAGAGAGAGCGGTTCAGGTTAGCAAGGAGTTATGCAAAAGCCTTGAAAGAGGTAAATGAGCAAGCCTGTTTCGCGTTCGTGAGATGAGAATACCACTTCGTCTGTCCGAGAGAACGCGTTCGAAGATCTGGCGAATGTGCTGAGATAGACTAACGCAGAGCGCCGTTGATGGACGAGTAAAACTGGCCGGAACTACTATGAGTCCGTGCGTGATCATGCTCCTCGCTTCATCACGCGCACCACGCACGAAACGCGGCTCCCAAATATCAGTGTCGCTGGCGGCACAAGGTATGTGTCAGTGCAAACCCTGATGCAGGCAAACTCGTGGCAATTACCGATCTTGGCTGCCAACAACCTGAGGGCCGATTCGGTATGGACCTCATGGATGTTGATGATTCAGTATATCTTACCATTGAACTAGAACCATGTAAATAACGAACAGAAGCCAACTGGGTTGCAAAGACACAGAATCGCCATTTACTACTCCCGCTGGTCCGACTCCGCTGGATGCATGGAGACCCAACTAGGGATGCCGTGTAGGAGCCATGACTGCAGAGGCACCTGGGAAATCTGTCTGATAACAGACTTACATGACGTAAAATGGTATTTTGGCAAGAGCGACATGTCTGGATGAAGGATACCCTTGAAGCAGTAACGTTGGACTCAAAGTTGTCGCAATAAGAAAAAAAAAATGCCCACTGGCTGGATTGAACAACCGACCTCACCATTACGAGTGGCGCGCTCTACCACTGAGCTAAACGGGCATGCGCAGATATAACGCATAGAAACCCCTTCCATCAGTGTGGCCGCTGCGATTTGCAGACTGGCTGATTAGGACATGCTCTTTGCGATGATAAGACAAATAGGCTTGAGCCCACACTGGCTCTTGGGCTTCAGACAGGAGGGAGCATATAGCCTGAGACTTCTGTATGGGTGCCCAGTTCAAAGCTAAGCTCACCTCCAATCCCAGTTGCCCCGCAAATTATCGTTGCGGCTCTGCTCCTTCAAACCTTCACGGACGTTTCACTGCAGGGGGAGTTCCGGTTGACCATGGCAATGCGCATGTGTCCCGGGTTCGTCGTCGTGTCTTGCGGAGTGGGCGCTAAAAGAAGACCCTGCATCGCCGCGAGGGTCATCACCGCACATTTACCGAGTTCACCGTTTCTCCTTCCTCTGTACTTTCACCACGCACCTCGGATCAACGGGAAGGCTAGCTTGCAGCCAACTACCCCGGCACCATCATGTCGAGCATCATGTCTGACAATGAGGGTCCTCAGCCACAACTAGTAATCGAGACGCCATCTATCCGTGACTCACGCACGCTCGCGTACCTCCCCGACGGACGACGAATTGTCACTGGCTCTAGGGACGGAACTGTGACGGTCTGGAATGTTGAGATCGGGGAGCAAGAAACGTCATCCATGCAGCACGGGAATGACGTGTACAGTCTCGCCGTGACCAAGGATGGCACAAAG
>JBBPNQ010000905.1:0-10934 GCA_038090975.1 Boletellus pseudochrysenteroides
AGGCCGTGGTAGATCCGAAGATGCTGTCCTGTCTCGAATACAAGCTCGCCCGCCTACGCTCGTCCCTTCCAGAGACGGCGCTCTCTATCTCGTTCCCGCGCAAAACCGACCCGCATACATCTACGCGTCTCGTGCAGCTTTTATCGAGCAGTCTAGATATGGACACGGATTCCGACTTTGATCTCATCACAGGACCAGGATACGACCGCACGCCCCAATATTCCAACACGTCGTACCCGTCCCTCGCTGACACGGACGTCCTCGTCCTCGACTACGACCTCCGCCACCCGCTCTTTGCCGCGTCCGAGCCGCCAAACGTCCATCTCCACTATGCGCCTGTGCTGTACGACCTCGCCGACCGCCTCGCCGACAACCTCGGTCCGTTCCTGGGCGTGCACTGGCGAATGGAAACCGTGCCCGTGCAGAATCTAGCTTGGTGCGCGGCCTCGCTCGTCAGCACCCTTTACGCGCGCCTCCAGGACGACCTCACCGGGACGGGCAAGCCCGTGCGGCACGTGTGGCTCGCAACGGACTACCCCCGCCCCCTCGGCACGTTCACCCGAACGTCCTCGACGTCGAATGGTGCCCCCCCGGCTGTGTACGGGAACGGGGTGGACGTCCATGGGCGCCCGTCGCAGAACGAGGATGGCCCGCTGGAAAAATCGAGCACGTTCAAGGCGCGCGGATCGGCGCACGACGACGCGGTCGGGATACTCGTCGAGGCGTTCCAGCCGGGGGGAGACCTGGACGCGTGGGGGCTGACGGACCTCGCGGAGCAGCTGCGCCGGTATCCGTACGTCGAAGGCAGGCTCGACGTGGACGAGATGCTGTTGGGCGATCCTGGGGTGTTTGGGATTCTGGACAAGTTGGTGGTCGCGCAGGCAACGGTGTTCGTCAGTGGCTCGACGGACTGCAGCAAAACGAGGTTTGCAGACGTCATCCTCTCTGAACGGCGCTCACGACTCCTTTAGCTCGTTTTCAAAACAGGTCGTCGAGGCGCGCCAAGAGTCGTTCGAAGCGGAGCGTGGCAAGGGAGCGATCCGTAATGTGGTCGAATATTTTGGTACATGGTGATGTACATCCGATTCGGAGCGAAATGGATAGCAGGCAGCATAAGACCATAGACCAATAGACATGCGACATGCTCATACAAACGCTTTTGCAAGGGGGGATAGAAACACAAAGGGACTGCAGGACATGAGATCGTGATGATCAACGTACATCCTTCTCTCTCTCAAGGTCCACCCCGACCGACACCGCCCGCAAAGGCCGGCCTGAAGTCACCAGGCGCGCCCTCCTTCCCACGGTATCCTTCCCGGTCGCCGCGAGGCGGGCGTGCGGGACCACCCTCGCCAGCGCCGGGGCGAACCCCAGCCGGCTTTGGGGGACGCGCCGCACGCTTGTGCGTCGCAGGGACGATCTCGTTCGGGAGGTGCAACCTAAAAAAGCCCACATGAGCACCACCGCACCCAGACCCAGACCCATCCAACCCCGTTCCAGAACACAAACGACGCACCACTCCCGGAGGTAGTCCACGCCCTCGGGCGTGAGCACGTAATAGTACCACTGCCACGAGAACTGGGTCTTGACGAGCCCTTTCGAGGTCAGGCTCTGCATCGCCTTGATCACCTCGAGGTTGGGCACCTCGAGCTCTTCGTGTTTGGGCGCGTTGAAGTCTTTTTTGGCGACGAGGACGCCCTCTGTCGTGTCCGTCCGTCCGTCCGTCCGTTCATGGTTGGATGTTATGGAGCACCATCGCACAGCGCATGGGAAAGTAGAGGACCACGTGAGCGTTGGGAAGCTTGGGGGGTGGGTGGGCCATCAACGCACCTTTAAAGAGGTTCTCGTAAATGATGCGCCTGTTCTGCTTGGAAATGAGCATGCTGGGTTGAAGTTGTTGCGTCGAGCGCTGCCAGCCACAAACGGCGTGTTAACAAATGTGCGTAGAACAAGATGACGACGACGACGACAACGTACTGCGAGACCCGGTTTGCACTGGCGCTGGCTGCCAAGAAGCGGGATCAGCGGGATTCATCCGTGCGTGTAACTAGCCATCCAGCGCCCGAGGGCGTTTTCATCGGACACAGGTTCTCCAGGAATGCACAGAAGGTGGTATTGACGGTACTCACAGTAGATTTAGACGACGGGAGGAGCCTTGAGTGGGTCTTGACGTCGAGCGGCACGATGCACTCAATCCAGAACACAAAGTTAGAAGCGGAGTTTGAAAGTACTATATATTAGGTAATGACCCCTTTCAATAATTGGCTTTCAGTTGATACACGACACCCGTACATATAAAAATGCTGTCGCGGTAAGAACAAATCTAACCAGTATACAAATCGAAAACGCCGACTCGGAAGAATAGCAATGTTTTGGTTGATCCCTACTAGGGGATCTCCGCCTCCCTCAGCCCCGGTAAGCCGTCCACCGCTGAGAACCAAACTCGGGCTCCATCTCTTCCATGCGTGGCACCAACATGCTGCAAGGATTCAGTCTCGATACAGCCCCAGGGACAACTGCCACTTACGTACCTTTGTTGACGTTGGGCGACCATCGAGCTCAAATCGGAATTGACCCGGACCGGACGAGTCGTTGTCCCGCGCTGCAATGCATACGAAGGGATATCGAGCTCTCCAGGATACAGAACCTGTTGTACGGGTATCGCATTCACACCATGGATCTTTGATATTCTCAGGTTCGTGCTGGATACGTCATCGTCAACTCCATCCAACGAAACAAAAGTGCACTCACCAAGTACGCAGGTTAAACTCTGCGGGATCGGAAGGCACGAGATCCCGAACAAGCAGCAAACGACTTCCTTGCATCCAGCGACTCTGAATGCTGGCAATGGCAGCAGTATTGTTCAACGAGTACGTTGCGATTCCTTTCTGACCGACTACCCCAACCATCGGTGCTCTGTTCATGCACTCGGCGATAGATGAGGCCCTCCGTATCATATTCCCACTGGGCGCTTCTTTAAACATACGGAATGCATCCACGACATCTGGCATTGCTGTCCAGTTCGGCGAGCATAGCTTTTTTTCGGGTTTCTCGTCGGATACCACAACCGAGTTTGTAACAGATCGACGACGGTCACGATGGAATTCGTCTCGTGCTTGACAGACCAAGGATTGCACCGCCGCATTTGATATCTTTTGTGGAGCATGAATCGACGCGAAGAGATCTTGCCCACGTTCTAATCTGTTGTCGGCCACCGTGTTCTTACCTGCTTCACCATCGTCGGGTTTCGCCAAAGGCACAGAATTGGTCAACAATAGAGGTGTCTCGTAGAGGACAGAAGTTTGGTCGATGCAGTTGTTGCCAGTGGGTTGCGGGGTCGGTAAAGATGCTGACGGTGCGTGCATAGAGCCTGATAACGTCCGTTCCGGAAGAGGTTTTGATATCGTACTTGGAGGGTCCCAAGGTATAGTATTGCTTTCGCGACTCCTCCCATCGCCCAATTGAACGGTTTTCCTCTCTGCAGAGGTGATCGAAAGTGAGCTGGCCTCTTTGCACGGTAATGCTATATCCCCCTCAGACGATTTCGTCGTCGGTAACTCGGTTGCTACGGCACAAGAGAGGCCGACAGACTGACAAGAAAGAGTACTGGTCACACTGCCAGACTTCCCGGTGGCCACAAAATCGGCTTGGTCCTCCGTTCCAGGTTCCTTAGGCGATTCTGAGACGGCGAGAAAGTCAGTTGTATCAGGAACGCTGACTTCTGTCTCTTGAAGCCTATTGCAATGAAACCTTGCGAGATTCCTTCCACCCGAAGAATATCGAGGAGTCTCATATAAAATTTCAGCCTCTAGTTCATTCGTTTCACGAACCTCTATCACAGCACGTGAGCTCGTGTCGGTGACGGCTAGGACGTCATTGGCCGCTGGTATGCTAACCTCGCAGATTGTTGCCGATGCCGACAAGGCGATTGGTGTCCAAACGTCGCCAAGGGGTGGCTCGGTGTCGAATACTGGAGAGCAAACCGCATCCAAACCATCGATCGAGAGACTCGGTGGGCAGGATCTATCTTGGCGAGAAGAGACTATATCCAATATTCCGCATCCAGCCGTATCGTTCAAAGCCCCCATCCAGTTGAACAGGTCCTGGTCCAGCTCCCCGGCTTCCAGTGGTATCAACTCTCGTTCCTTCGCTTTCATGTTCACGGCAGGTACGGTCGGACAAAGTATTTGAAGGGGCGAACGCGTCGCAATGTTTTCGATTGGCGCCGCGGGAACCGTAGGATCCATCTCCACGAATGGTACATCTCCACGACTTGCTACCAGCGAGGGGAGATTGACGACCGGGGTTTTGTTCAAGGAAGGTGATGAGGTTTGTGAAAGCACGTCGGTCACTTCGACAGCTTCTCCGCCAGGTGCCACCGAAAGGACTGGCTGAGCTACCTGCTCTGGCAAAGTTCCGTCGATCGGGGGACCGAAGGGCACCACAGGAATTTGTACTGGTCCGACTTCATCGTCCCCTAGTTGGCTTTCAAGTGTCCCGGCGCAAGTAGGATCCTCGTCTATGTGGGAAGCGTCCAAGGATGCTTGCCAGCGAGCTGCTCTACCTGCATCTTCGCAAGCAGCGAATCGCGCACTTTCCCCTAGAGTTGGTGTGCCTTGCGACCCCTCGGACGAATTTGGCGCGATCTCGATTTCTGATGATGTTCCCGATTTGTCTGGACCCTGATCGTCGACAAAGTTCCATGGGCTGAAGGTTCGATCCTGGTCAGGGTCTTCATGTTCACCAAGGCTGTTCGTTCCGTCTTGGCAAACATCGTTGTCCACTGCCCCCAAGGATGCCAGGTGCTCGAAGTTTTCCGTCCCCCCATCGACATCGCATGAACCACCTGCTGTGACAGTGGGCGTGCCCGGGGCTTGAAGGATACGAATATATTTTTCGATAGACTGCAGAGGTTCGCTCTCGTTTTCGACAAGGATGGCAGGAGATATTTCCGCCTGCCGCTCAAGGATCTCGTTTACAAAATAGGAGTCCTTGGGAAATTCACGGGTGAGCGGTCCGAGTCCGATGTCATCTCGTACACTGGCGATTCCACCCTGGCGTTCGCCCTTGTGAGAAACTGCTCGCATAGACAACGCCGTTGCAATGCCGCTATCGCCGCTGCAATCGGGGGATGGCATCAAGTCGCGAGGTTCTCCGCCTTCGAATGTGGCGTCTCGGCTATCATCCACCCCCAAGTATGTGGATTCCAAGTCGCGAGGCGACCATAGTACGCCAACGTCGATGCTCGCTTGATGATCTTCGGCAAAATTAACCGGGACGGCTTCTCCATCCACCCGTATGAGCACGATGCGCGGAATTGGTGGATGGGCTGATCTGCATGTCGTTCGTCGAAGGTACCGGTAAGAATACGTGATCGCCTTGCGCATGCCATATCGAACAACATGCCATGGAGCGACCCACAAACTCGTGTGAAGGAACGAGGCGCAATCCAGTATGCCAGCTGTGGGGTTCAGCGACTCGTAGACCGACACGTCCTCGAACCAGTGGTTGAACAAGGACGGCATCTCATCCGACGGTCAGCGTGCGTGTGTTAGCGGGAGCTGGGTGCGTACCATCAAGAGCATATACAAATGCAGGAGCGAATGCATGTACACGATGCCGACTAGGACGGGACAAAAGCTGAGCCCGCGAGCACCGTAGGGTGCCATGGTCGTTTGCGTGCCGTCGTCCTGGGCGGGGACCGAATCAGAGACCTTGCGCGGGCGGCGAAGCGGCTCACCTCGACTTGCGCCGAGGGCGACGCTGGGAGAACGTCCTCGTCCTCGCGGGGAACAGCGGGTCGCCACACAGGAATATCCAGAAACACATCGTCATGCGGCGATTCCGCCGAACACGCACCCTCTGAATCCAAATAGTCTGGACGGTCAATGATACTACAACGCGAAGAAAGATTAGTCAAAGGTGTTTGAAAGATGGTGGTCGGAACGGGACACGTCGTCGCAAGGTCGACGGCGTGGGTATAGTAATGAGGGTCTGATGGATCGCGGATTTGCGATACTACATGATTCAGAGCGATGGGTGAGAGCTTGGAGCTGTCGTCGATGAGCCCCGGGAACTTGAGGACGGTCGACAAGAGCGGTTGCGGGGTATAGTTCCAAAGGAATTGTCGCCAGGCGTCGAGAAAGGCAAGCCAATGGGCGAAAAGTATGCTCAAGGAGATATTTGCCAGCATTGGGGCGGATGAGGGGGGTATGAATAAACCAAGAAAGGACGTGGTGAAATGGGAACTTGGAAGCACAGAGCGGGCGAGGTTTCTATTGACATTGAGCGCGTCATCATCACGTGAGGAAAAATCAGCTTTGGGTCGATTGCAGTTTGTGTTTTGCAAAAATGTCCGAGCCTCTGTCGCCCATGGCCAAGCAGAGATCGCTTGCAGAACAAAGTATCTCTCAGCGGAAAAGCCTGTCAGTGGGTCATGGAGCTAGATACGATTATTAAGAACCACCTAGTATACCAGCACTTCCATAGGAAAAGTGCGAATGGTAGACACCTCTGTCGGTCGATAGCGCTTCGAACGTTCAAGATATTAATAAGGATACATAGTCATATGCATGATATGTTACATTGACTTCGGACGTACGATCTCAGAGCCAAAACGGTCCCAACCAACATGCCTGGCGATTGCGAGAAGCAGAGGCGAGAACAACGTGAGCATCCGCCACGGAGTCAAGGAGCTGCTGCGAGCGAACACGACGAGAGCGGACTCTCCTGGTCCTCTCGTGGTATGGACATCTGATCCTGGAGCTTCTTCTCGCAGACGGTCTCGAAGATGATTTCCGTGTTTCTCGAATGGGTCTTCACGATTGCATTTCAGCAAAAAAAAATGGCTCGAGGAACTCAGGTGCTTTGATGAGTACGAACCTCTTCTCTCGCATGAAACGGTAAGAAGTTGTCCTGTTTCATTGGTCAGCCTGTGTGCGTGTTAGGGAGCATCTACTGACCCGGCGCTCAATGTGACGAGACCCGTCAACCACGGTGAAGTCAAAGTTATCCGAATCCCGAGCTCTTGATATGAGAGTGGATAGTAATGAATTAGTGTAGAACTTCGCCAGGGGTAGGACAAAAACTAGATGCCTAATGTATAGAAATTAGTAAGGACAACAAGGAAACCGAGAAGCCGCCACGAACATCCCGTTAGTCTGGCCTATGTTAGCGTGCTATCCTATCCATGTAAACGAGTGATACTCACTAGGGCCAAATACACCCCAAGATCAGCGATTGTCCAGACTGCTGTCAACAATCCAGTATGAACAGTAACTGAGGAAGCCATTAGATTAGGAGGTATTCGGCGAGGGAAACACTGAACTCCGTATGATTTTCTTGATCACATGGTCAGTGTCAGCGAAACCCGTGCGGTACTCCCTCTACAAAGTTCGTCATTTGCCGTCAAAGGATTTGTAGGCAACATACCAGAGACAGAACAAGAGAAATCGTGATGAGAATATTATCTGCCGCAGACGCAGAAAGCCATACGATAACAATAGACGCAAATCTATGAAACTCCGTGAACGTAGGCACGAGGTTGACTGCGATACATGTGCCAATGCCAGATACTGTGGGAAGAATGTTTCAAATGTGCAGAACAAGAATGGAATACCTACGCATCCCTACTATCGCGAGGATGATGATGCTAGTGATGAGCAGTCCACTTTGCTTGAGCACCCTAATCCTCCATGCAAAAAAGAGCTGTACTAAAGCGGAAGTGACACCCTGTCCGGAGGCTCAAAATCACATGAATGCATAGTGTTCGTTACCTACAGTCGTACAAGGAACTTGGAGAATATCAGTAAAGTTAACGTGTCTGATAAGGATATCATAATAGTTTACCTGTTGAAAAGACTAAGTGAATTCGTCAACCAACGTAAATACGAATTGTAATGGGGGGCTCACTCCAGTTTGCTTCCAGCAACACACTCGAATCTCCTAAATAATGGGTAAGCAGCATTCATGCAACAGAGCCAATGTACTCACCAAAATGATTGATCAGAGTGTTATACATGTAAGTGAACTCTAAAACTACGTTGAAGGTGTCTAAAGCAACTAGAGATGCAACCTAGGAAGATGTGAGACTGAGAGACAAAGCCCGCAAGAGATTAGTCGCACGAAAAGTTTGAGCCGACGTCCATCGCTGTAGTAGAAATTTTATGTTACATGGCACCACCCGTCAGCAAGTCAGCCAGAATGAGCGCACCTCTTATAGCAAGAAAAATAAACGAGTGATTGAGTCACCACTACACCATACAGGATGGTATCCAGCACGAACCCGACGAGCATTGGCCCCAACCTGCGAATGACAGACACGATATCAGCCGATACGTCGCTCCGTATGCTAAATAGGACGCACGCAACACCCGCAGAGGAGACCATGTTTCGCGGACACCCACACTGAGTGCCGGTGGGGAGAACACCCAGTCCAGTTGGTCGCAGTGGGAGTACGCAGGAGACGGGGATAACAGGGATAACACATTGCGCAGGATGATTCCTTTATTCTACCAACCCTGTTACGGCGGGTACGTCTTCAGTAATTAAAGTTTAACGTCAAGATGTCTTAATATGTAACCCACGGCGCAGAAAACCTTACGAGATATGCCGTACAAGCCTTGGTTCGACCCTGATGGGCAGATATCATGATGCCCAACACAGCCAAGAGATTGACTCACTGAGTGACCGTGCACTGACGACGCAAAACCTGGCAGTACCCACGGAGCGACTAGTTTGCACTCGCAACCCATCAGTCACTGCCCCATTGATTGAGGATCAGACCAGTGCACTTTTTGCTCTCCATTTTTTGCCTAGAACTTTTCGACTTCATTACATGTCGCAATGAGACTTTACTGTTTGAGCAGAGCGCCGCGGAGACAATTTAATGTCATTGTCCAGCCTGAGTAATCTGCAAAGTTCATATCCAGCTGAAGAGGAGCGCTGAGTCCCCAGTCAGTCATGCTGTAAGATTCATTGTCTGGATTTCCTTTGATGAGTTCAAGCTAGAGGACTCTCCGCGGCCGAAGAATCCGCACCGTTCGTGTCAGTAGCAATTACTCAGTGTGTTCGACTTGCCGCCTCGGCTGCAACGCCACACGCCACTACCTATTCAAGTAAAGAACGGCCAATGAGTCCGAGTCTTAGCGTTGTTCTCGAAGGTTTCTTCACCTCGAATTCCATGCCTCTGTGCAGCTATAGCAACCCGACTATGGCGGGCAACTTGTGGCCCCACAATGCCGGTATTCATGTCATCTCACCCTCGGAAAGCAGTCAATTGCATATGATGGCAAGCGAACTACATTCGCTGAATACGACGCTCAAGTTCGTTTTTCCACGCAGCCAGCTCACCACGGGATTCGTCCAATCTTCCCTGCGACCTCGATGCCCATCCGAGAAAGCCACACCGTATATCTGGTACTGACAATGTAATGTTTGGTCACGCAACACCGGACAACGCCCCCTCCCCGTGTCACCCTACATCCTTCGGCACATGGTTATGTGAGACCAAGAATGCGCATGAACGTGCGCCAGAGAAGACGATGGAGGTAATACCACAGCAGTGGATCCAACCTTATTGGATCAAGTGTGTGTGGGAAGCGCTGTGGCGACATGACTTGATCTGATGAACTTACAGATACCTTTTGTCGCGTTTCCCATAAGGGTAGGTTTTGAGAGTGGTCTTGGGAGACCAGGATTGCACCCCGGCAAGTTTCGGGGCGTTTTGCGGGACTCACCTCTCCCATTCCTAAAGAGCTTTCCTTCGAGGCCACTGAAACGTGGAAAGCTCATGTGGAATAGACACACCGCTATTTCCTACAATGTGTATCCTATAATTTCCATGCCCATCACCGAGGAGAGGCGGGTTGAAATCCGGCATAATGACCGAGGACAAACCGAGTCGTGGTGTGCGAACTGGGCAGTGATAGTACATCTGGTACTGGCAGTGTTTGAAGTGCCCATCAATGATGCCATGAACAGCGTTGTTGAACGTTGACAAGGCCAAAGGCTCAAATTACTTAACATGGCGACGGTGGTGGTCACACGGTTACAGATGCTCGCCTAACCGCTATCACTGTTTAGGAGGATAACATGTGTAAGTGACCCCCATGAGATAAGTCACTATACTCTAACCAGATGCTGCCATGAGATCCGGAGTAGGATTTCTTGAAGTAAGTCCTCGCCATCGTGCCGTCCGGGCTGACTGGTTTTCTCTCCAGCCAGGCTTATCTCGACCCGTTTTGGGTTATGGCCTCGGCAACACTCGTTGCGCCATCCGTCCCACATCATTTCCTATCGTTATTGTGTGATGCCGCCCGCATCGCTGAAACGTGTTCTGTCACCCTTTTCAGCTTCCGACTCGACTGTGGCGTCTGTACAATTTTTCTGGCTCCTTATTGGTGCCGCCCGGCTCGTCTGGCTCGCTGGCCGGCCTCATTACGTGCCACTCGACCATCTCTCGTCATTGCAGAGACTCCTTCACATCGTTCGCAGTCCATCTTGAGGCCTTTTAGGTGGTTGTAGAGGTTCTGGAGATGCTCCTGGGCGAGTTGCCTTTGTCCTGCAACTCAGGCTGTAAGTTGTGCCGATCATTCTTTTCGTCTACCAACGTTTATCCGGCGGTACGTCACTGGGTCATTATTCGATCCAAGTTTTCCCCGCCTGAAATTCGGTGCTTCTGCAGCGCTATAGCAACCCGACTGTCTAAATTCTACTTTGATGGTCCCACAAATACACCTCCGGAAAATAGTTCATTGCACGACTGGCGAACGAACGACTACATTTGCCGAACATGGTGCTCAAGTTCGTCTTTCCATTCCGCCAGCTCCCCACGGGATTCGTCCAAACGTATCATCTTCCCTCCGACCTCGACGCCCATCCGAGAAAGCCACGTCGTATACTTTGTCCTGGAAGGGCCATGATGGGTCACGCAC
>JBBPNQ010000906.1:0-10934 GCA_038090975.1 Boletellus pseudochrysenteroides
AGAAACCAGGAACGTCCATGGGAAAGGCTGACACTCTCTCATGCCGAGAAGACCATGCCATCGGAGTCGAGCAAGACAACGCCCAGGTTCAGATTCTTCCAGCCGAAAGAATCCAAGGGGTCGAACTGACACGCGTCCATGGCGGCGAAGAAAAGATCTTGAAGCATGTCAAAGAAGCCCAAAGAGAAAAACCCTCTCACGGGACGACGCTCGACGCAGACGGCTTAGAGCGAAAGGAAGATAAGATCGTGGTACCCGACGTTGACACGTTACGTCAGGATATCATCACCCAATACCATGATTCACCAGTAATAGGACATGCCGGTAATGAGAAGACCCTGGAACACGTACGACGGTACTACACGTGGCCAGGAATGACCAAGCAAGTTGAGGAGTACACAGCGTGGTGTGACCGCTGCGCTAGAATGAAGCCCTCGAACAAGGCACCCCCGGGCTTACTACAGCCCCTTCCCATACCCAAGGGTCCCTGGGAAGATATCTCAGCAGACTTCGTCACGGACTTCCCCACCATCGACGGCAAGGACTCTATCCTGGTGGTAGTAGATCGATTCTCCAAATCAGTCGAAATTATTCCCACCACTAAAACCGTGACAGCCCTGGGAACGGCTCAACTATATCGAGACAATGTATGGAAGCACCACAGGCTTCCCAAAACGATCGTATCTGATCGCGGTCCGCAGTTCGCCGCAAACGTAATGAAAGAACTTGCAAAGGTCCTAAAAATAGACCTAAAAATGTCCACAGCGTACCACCCCCAAACTGATGGGCAAACCGAGCGTATGAATCGGGAGATCTCCACTTATCTCTGCCTTTTCTGCGCCGAAAGACAAGAAGACTGGCCACAATGGCTCGCCCTGGCCCAGTTTGCAATCAACAACCGGGTAGCAGGATCTACCAATAAAACTCCCTTCTCACTAACCCATTCGTATACTCCCAGAATGGGCATTGAGCCCGCGAAAGGAAAGGCACCGGCTGCCAACGCCTTCGCAGCCGATTTCTCCATGGCCTTTGATCAGGCCAAAACGTCTATGAAAAAGGCACAGGATGCCATGAAATTACAAGCTGACAAACAACGATCGGCACCCCACGAACTCTCAGTTGGCCAGCAGGTCTGGCTCTCCACTTCTAATTTAAGACTCCCCCGTGCTTCTAAGAAGCTCACGGAAAGGTGGCTGGGCCCCTATGTTATCATGGACTTAGTCGGGGGCAACGCAGTCAAACTCCGGTTGCCGTCTTCCATGAAGATCCATCCCGTAATAAACATCTCACGCGTCAAACCCTATCGGGAGACACTGCCGGGACAACCCCTTGTCGCCCCTGGTCCTCTCGTCGTCACCGACAAAGGAGATAGTGAATATGAAATCGACTATTTAGTAGACTCACGCCTTAAACGGAATAAGGTGGAGTTTCTGGTCCATTGGAAGGGGTATGACGACTCCGACCATACGTGGGAACCAGAATCTAATTTATCACACGCAAAGGAGGCAATAACGGACTTCTACGCCTCTCACCCCTCAGCCCCTCGGCATTTACGCATGACGACCGAAGCCTTCTTTTCCCTATTTAACCATTATGAACCGATGCCCGCGGAACGCGATGTCTTTTCTCACCTGGAAGTCGAGTCTTAGACGGGGGGTGGTGTTATGAACGCACTCTCTGAGCCCCTATCGTAACCTTCGCGGACATCTATCTTATCTCTTGAACTTAGAACTTTTCTTCGACAACTAGCACGTGACAGGTCATGTGACCCAGTCTAGGCCTATGATGTCATTATGACGTCACGCCTCACTCTTTTAATCACCGTTCCTTCCCTTCCATTCTAACATAGCCACACATAGCCTCATTAATCTCCGCCATAGTCTAGAATGTTCTAGCCCATACGCGCACGGACCATTAGCACAATATGTACAAACACATGTATTAGTATAAGTGCCTGAATCCCATCGCCCCAAGAACTCTAGTCAAGTTCTTGTGGGACTTCCCGCTAGATCTCTTGTCCACTTTCCTCACAAGTGCTATCGTCGGTGACCCTAGTCCTGTATAGGATTAGCGGTTGCTTACAGATTTCACGCATAGACTGGGCCTTCGTCCGAAAACACCGCCTTCCCCGAACCCACCTTGCCACTCCAATCCCTGTCCTAAATGTAGACAAGACTCCCAATCGGAACAGGAAGATCCTTTTCACCACCACCCTCTACACCCGCGTAGGAGGAACCTTCCACAAAACCCTCTTCCACGTCATGAACTGCAGAACAGAAAACGTGATCCTCAGATTCCCCTGGCTATGTTCGGCCAATCCCTCAGTTGACTGGAAAAACAAAACCATCACCATGGACCCTACTGTAAGCGACCGCTTAATCCAGTACTGGACTAGGGTCACCGACAATCGAACTGGTGAGGGAAGTGGGACAAGTGGATCAAGGGGAATTCCCACAAGAACTTGACTAGAGTTCTTGGGGCGTTGGCATTCAAGACTTTATACTACAATGGCATTTGTACATGTTGTGGTTATGGTCCATGCGCGTACAGGCTAGAACGTTCTAGACTACAGCGGAGGTTAATGAGGCTGTCCGTGGCTATGCGTAATGGAAGAGAAGGAACGGAGATTAAAAGAGTGAGGCATGATGTCATAGTGACATCATAGGCCTAGATCAGGTCACGTGACCAGTTACGTGATGGTCGTCGAAGGAAATGTCTAAGTCCAAAAGATTAGATAGATGCTGAGATAAGATGTCCGCGAAGGTTACGATAGGGGCTCGTAGGAGTGCGTTCGTAACACCTACCACGGACCAGGCCAAGGAACTATACCTGGCCGACTTCCCTAGCTTCCCGGCGAGCAAAGAAACCCCCCCGCACCCCCAAAAACACGTCCTTGTCGATTCCGTCTACGATAGAAGACTATATGAATACCTGAAACACGAGACTGAGTCGGCCTACCTTGCAAGGGCCGAGAACAATTATATCATCAATCGCGTCATCCGTGGAGGATATCGTTTTATTCCCAAAGGATCCTACCTGATCGCAAGGCTCACCACTGCCACCGAACTAGCCATGGCCACAGAAAAGGCCAAGCCCAAACCTGTCCTCCCCCCAGAATACTCCGACTTCACCT
Organism: Boletellus pseudochrysenteroides; assembly: GCA_038090975.1. NCBI lineage: Eukaryota > Fungi > Basidiomycota > Agaricomycetes > Boletales > Boletaceae > Boletellus > Boletellus pseudochrysenteroides. The sequence continues at coordinate 3,134 of JBBPNQ010000906.1, forward strand.
CTGTCTTCTCTAAAGAAGCCACTGACCACGTTCCCCCGTCCCGATCCTATGACCACGAGATCAACCTGGACGAATCCTTCAAACCAAAGGTTGGAAAACTATACCCTCTTTCCCCTGCGGAGCACGAAGCAACAGAAGCTTTCCTCAAGGAGAACCTCGCCTCTGGGAAGATTCGTCCATCCAACTCACCCCAAGCCTCCCCCTTCTTCTTCGTCAAAAAGAAGAATGGTGACCTTCGACCTTGCCAAGATTACAGATACTTAAACGAACATACCACCCGGGATGCCTATCCACTCCCCCTCATCTCTGACCTCATCGATAAACTCAAAGGGGCCAAGCTGTTCACCAAGTTTGATGTCCAATGGGGTTACAACAATGTACGGATCAAGGATGGACACCAGTGGAAGGCAGCCTTTATCACGCACAAAGGGCTCTTTGAGCTGACGGTCATGTTCTTTGGTCTAACCAACTCCCCCGCCACCTTTCAACGGTTCATGAACGACTCATTCCGAGATATGATCGCAGAGGGATGGCTTGTCATTTACATGGACAATCTCCTTATCTTCTCTCCCGACGCCGCTACTCATGAGGAACGGACCAGACGTGTTCTCCAACGCATGACGGAGCTAGACCTCCACCTCAAGCTCGAGAAGTGTCAATTCGCCGCATCGGAAGTCGAATACCTGGGGATGATCGTCTCCCCAGACTGCCTCGCCATGGACCCGGTCAAACTCGACGGGATCAAATCCTGGCCCACCCCAGCCAAGGTCAAGGATGTTCGTTCCTTCCTAGGATTTGCCAACTTTTATCGGCGATTCATCCCCGATTTCTCCAACGTTGCTCGCCCCCTCTTAAACCACACCAAAAAGGACCACCCCTGGAACTGGACCCCCACTTGCCAAAATTCCTTTGAGTCACTAAAACAACTGTTCCTCTCAAAACCCCTCCTCCACCTCCCCAACCCCGCCCAACCCTTCGCCATTGCCACTGACACTTCCAAGTTCGCTTTGGGGGGAGTCCTTCTTCAAACCGACACCAACGGGGACTGGCACCCCTGCTCCTACCTCTCCCAAGCGTTTTCTCCTGCTGAGTGGAATTACGACATCTATGACCGGGAACTCCTCGCCGTCATCTGAGGACTCAAAGCCTGGAGGCACTATCTCCAAGGATCCCCATTCCCTGTCCAAGTCTTCACTGATCACAAAAACCTCACTTACTTCCGCCAACCTCAGAAGCTCAACCGGCGACAGGCCCGCTGGCTTCTTGACCTCGCAGATTTTGATTATAAGTTGATCCACGTTCCTGGACGCCTCCTCTCTGCCCCTGACGCCCTCTCCCATTGACCCGACCTCCTCCCTTCTGACAACTCTGACAACAAAGCAACCACCCTACTTCCCCCCTCTCTGTTTGTTGCCTTGATCGACACCGCCCTCTCCACCAAGCTAGCCGCTTCCTCAGCCTCCGATCCCCTCGTCCTTGATGCCCTTCATGCTCTTTCTGGTGAAGTCCCTCTGAAATTCCACTCCCGACTCTCCAACTGGCAGTATGATGCCGGCATCCTCACTTACCAGGGATGTGTCTATGTCCCTGACGATCTCACCCTCCGACAGTCCATCGTTGCCCGTCACCACGACCACCCCACCACCGGCCATCCTGGCTATCTCAAAACCCGCCAACTTGTCGCATCTGAATTCTGGTGGCCTGGTCTCGCACAATTTGTCCGCCGATACGTGGAAGGCTGCACTCCTTGCCAACAAGCCAAAACCAACACCCACCCCACAACGCCCCCACTCACTCCAATTCCCTCTCGCTCCTCCCACCCTTTCCAACAGATCTCCTGTGACCTCATCACGGACCTCCCCATCTCCTCTTCCTTTGATTCTCTTCTGGTCGTGGTCGACCATGGCCTTACTAAGGGGGTAATTCTCTGCCCTACTAAGAAATCGATCACCGCAGCCGGCGTCGCGACTCTTTTCTTCCACAAAGTCTACACTCATTTCGGCCTCTACGACAAGATCATCTCTGACCAAGGTCCTCAATTCGCTTCAGCCTTTGCCAAAGAGCTTGGACGGCTCCTGGGGTACGATCTATCCCTCTCTACTGCTTACCACCCGCAGTCTGACAGTGAAACCGAACGGGTCAACCAGGAAGTCGAGACCTATCTCCGAATCTTCTGTGGTAATAACCCATCCACCTGGGCTGACATGATCTCCCATGCAGAATTCGCCCATAATCACCGCCCACATTCCGTCACCGGCAAATCTCCGTTCTTCCTCATGATGGGTTTTGATCCCCGTCCTCTCCCCTCGGTGATTGCCAAAACCCGCCTTCCAGCCGTAGAAGACCGCCTTAAGTCCCTCAGCTCTGCCCGAGATGAAGCCCTCGCCTCCCACGAATTGGCTCTGTTACGCTTGGACCTGGTGGGCTCAAGCGTAGACTCGAATCGTCAAAGGCGAATGCAGCTCACTAGAGCAGAGGACTTCCTAACTATAGGAATTATCCCAAGGGCGAAGGTATTCCCTAACTATAGGGATGAGACTGGGGTTGAAGGGGATGTCCTAGGTTGAAGGTCCTAGCGACAGCTTAAGGAAAGGCTTGAAGAGCCTTGGACGAGGGGCGGGACAAGAATGGTTGTTCGAGTAGAACTAGGTTGGGTTACAACTAGTGCTACGAGGGTATTTATACTTGAGTCGCGGGAAAGGTAAGGAAAGTCATAGAACGTTCAAGAAGTAAAGGGATGCGATGGCATCGGAAGAAGGAGTAATCGAGATGACAAAATAGAGGGGAGTTAGTCATACGGATGCGATGGCATCGGATGGAGGGATAAGCGCGATTACGAAGCAAGTGGAACGTTGTGGAACGTCATGGAATAGTGGAAGGGTAATCGCATGAAATGGGAGATAAGTCCTAGATGAAGTATAGCAAAGAAGAAAAGGTGGGGGTACCGGTAGATCGTAACAGGCTCGACAAGTGATGAAATCCCGCTTCCACGGGAAGTTTACCCCATTCTCCAAAGGAGACAAAGTCTGGTTGGAAGCCAGAAACCTCAAATGGCTCATCGCTAATCCCAAATTTGCCCCTAAATGCGAAGGCCCCTTCGTCATCACCCACGCTCTCTCTCCACTAACGTACAAACTCCGCCTTCCCAAGACCTGGAAGATTCATCCCATCTTCCACACCTCCCTTCTCACCCCTTATCGTGAGAATGTAACCCACGGCCCTAATTTCCCAGCTCCACCGCCAGACCTTGTAGAAGGCGAGGAGGAATTCGAAATCGAAAAGGTCATCAGACACCGAGGTTCTCCAGCCAACCGCAAATACCTCATGTGGTGGAAAGGGTACTCCGCCGAAGAAGACTCCTGGCTTTCTGAATCAGACTTTAAACATGCATGGACCATCCTCTTTGCCTATAAGTCCCTCCACTCTCTCACTGCCCCTCAGAAATCCAACTTGCGTACCCCCCACAACTAACCCACCATGTCCTCCCCAACTCACTCGACCTCCAATGTTCCCTCCACCTGTGCCTCTCCTGGATGGGAGGCAACTGAGATCGCCGGCCTTCTCGTCCCCAACTCTTCTTTAGACCCCACCCTTCGTACTATAGCAATTTCTCCTTCTTCTTCGCCCCCACCGGTAGTATCAGTCAACATCCCCAGCCTTGCCCATCGCCTCCGCGATGATTTCCCCGATGAGCCATATGTTCGCACCCTCTCCACCCGCCTAGCTGACTCCCGTCTCGTCGTCCCCATCAGCGCCCACCTAGACATGGGCTCTCCCCTCTATGCCCTTTACCATGCCTACCAACAGGTCCTCCGCCTCTGCTCCATCGTTACTCTCACCTCCGCCCCCCATTGCCTCCGCGACAGTGTACTAGCTGCTAGAGCAGAAGCCCCAGGTGCCCTTACCCAGGCCTTCCACCAACTCGGCATGGGAGAGTTCCTTGCTGATCTCGATCAATACCTGCGGGAACTTGCTATCGCTCAATCTCACCCCACCCCTGCGCTACCCTCCACCCCGTTGGCTTCATCCGCCCCGCTCACTCCCAATGAGCTAGCCTTTACGGAACGCGTAGACTTCTGGTGGACTGGAGACAACAACAGGGAAGCCCTTCCCCCCTCTCACCTGCGATTCGCCCAGACCTGCTTCAACTGCCGACGCCTTGGCCATAAAAAGGTCGACTGCCCATTCTTCCAATGCCCCACCTGCCTTAAGTGGGGACCGGGCCACCTTCGCACTAGATGCCCCCTAGGCCGTCGCACTACTCCTGCCCCTTCCACCTCCACTTCCCCGGCCACCTCCTCTCGCTCCTCGCGGTCTTCTGGTAGACAACGACCTCTCCCAATTCCCCCTCCTCTCGCTCCTCGCGGTCTTCTGGCGGACAACGACCTCTCCCAATTCCCCCTCCTCGTCGCCATCATCCCTACAACGCTTCCTACCATCATAGCCGTTACTCCCGTTCCCCCTCCCCGATAGACAATATGGACGAATATGATGAGACAGCCTGGGCTAACATCACTGGCTCCCCCAATGGCGGCACGTGCTCTTTCTAGGGATCTTCATCATGGACTTGAATTTTACTACGGGGGTAATGTTACGATCTACCGGTACCCCTATCTTTTTCCTCTGTTACACTTCGCCCTGGACTTACCTTTCCTTTCATGCGTTTACCTTTCTACTATTCCACAACGTTCCACTTGCTTTGTAATCGCACTTACCCTTCCATCCAATGTCTTCGTTCCCGTATGACTAACTCCCCCTTACTTTGTCATCTCGATTACTCTTTCCTCCGATGCCATCGCATCCCTTTACTTCTTGAACATTCTATGACCTTCCATACCTTTCCCGCAACTCGAGTATAAATAACCTCGTAGCACTAGTTGTAACCCAACCTAGTTCTACTCGAACTATCACTCTTGTCTCGCTTCCCTTGTCCAGGCCGATTGGCCTTCCCTTAGTCGCCGCTAGGACCTCCAACCTAGGGCATCCCTTCGACCCCAGTCCTATCCCTATAGTTAGGGACTCCTTCGCTCTAGTGAGCTGTACTTGTCTTTGACAATTCGAGTCTACGCTTGAGCCCACCAGGTCCGAGCGTAACACCTAGGGCTTCTGCTCTGGCAGCGAGTACACTATCGCGGAGGCGATGGGGGGCGGAGGTAAGGGCGACGATGGAGCGGATGTGAAGGACCTGTTGGTAGGCGTGGTAGAGGGCATAGAGGGGAGAGCCCATGTCTAGATGGGCGCTGATAGGGACGATGAGACAGGAGTCAGCGAGGCGGGTGGAGAGAGTGTGAACATATGGCTCATCGGGGAAATCATCGCAGAGGCAGTGGGCAAGGCAGGGAATATTGACCGATACTACCGGTGGGGGTGAAGAAGAAGGGGAAATTACTATAGTACGAAGAGTAGGGTCCAAAGAGGAGTTGGGGACAAGAAGGCCGGCGATCTCAGTTGCCTCCCATCCAGGAGAGGCACAGGCAGAAGGAACATCGGAGGCTGAGCGAGTTGGGGAGGTCATGGTGGGTTATGTGTGGGGGCGTTGAATGTGAGAGTTCGGAGTAGAGGGTGTGGCAAGGGAATGGAGAGACTTATAGGTGGAAAGGGTGGTCCGTGCGTGTTTAAAGTCCGCTTTGGAAAGCCAAGAGTCTTCCTTGGCAGAGTATCCTTTCCACCATACGAGGTATTTGTGATTGGATGGGGATCCCCGGTGCCTAATGATTCTTTCAATTTCAAACTCTTCTTCTCCTTCCACGAGGTCAGGTGGTGGAGCAGGGAAGTTGGGACCGTGGGTTTCGTTCTCACAATAAGGGGTGAGAAGAGAAGTGTGGAAGACAGGGTGGATTTTCCAGGTTTTGGGAAGGCGGAGTTTGTAAGTCAGTGGGGAAAGAACTTGGGTGATAGCGAAGGGACCCTCGCATTTCGGGGCGAACTTGGGGTTGGCAATGAGCCGTTTGAGGTTCCTGGCTTCCAGCCAGACCTTGTCTCCCCTGGAGAATGGGGTGAATTTCCCATGGAAGCGGGACTTCATGACTTGTCGGGCGAGTTCATGGGAGGCAAGGGCTTCATCTTGAGCAGAAATGAGGGACTTTAGGCGGTCTTCTACGGCGGGAAGGTGGGTTTCGGAGATGACTGAAGGAAGAGGACAGGGATCAAAGCCCATCATGAGAAAGAAGGGGGACTTGCCGGTGACGGAGTGGGGATGGTGATTGTGGGTGAATTCCGCGTGGGAAATCATATCGGCCCAGGAGGACGGGTTATTGCCACAAAAGATGTGGAGGTAAGTCTCGAGTTCCTGGTTAACTCATTCAGTTTTGCCATCTGATTGCGGGTGATACGTGGTTGAAAGGGATAAGTCGTATCCAAGGAGTTGTCCCAATTCTTTGGCAAAGGCAGAGGCAAATTGAGGGCCTCGGTCAGAGATGATTTTGTCGTAGAGGCCAAAGCGAGTGTAGACTTTGTGAAAAAAGAGGGTGGCGACACTAGCTGCGGTGATCGATTTCTTAGTAGGGCAGAGAATTACCCCCTTAGTAAGGCCATGGTCGACCACGACCAAAAGAGAATCAAAGGAGGAAGAGATGGGGAGATCAGTGATGAGGTCGCAAGAGATCTGTTGGAAGGGGCGGGAGGAGCGCGAGGGAATGGGGGTAAGGGGCGGGGTGGTGGGATGAGTATTGGCTTTAGCCTGTTGACAGAGAGCACAGCCTTCAACATATCGGCAGACGAATTGTGCAAGGCCAGGCCACCAGAATTCAGATGCGATGAGTTGGCAGGTTTTCAGATATCCGGGATGACTGGCGGTGGGGTGGTTGTGGTGATGGGCAACGATGGACTGGCGGAGGGGGAGGTCGTCGGGGACATAGACACGTCCCTGGTAAGTGAGGATACCAGCATTGTACTGCCAGTTGGAGAGTCGGGAGCGGAATTTTGGGGGAACTTCACCAGAAAGAGCGTGAAGGCCATCAAGGATGAGGGGATCGGAGGTGGAGGAAGCGGCCAGCTTGGAGGAGAGGGTGGTGTCAATTAAGGCAACAAATAGAGAAGGGGGAAGCAGGGTGGTTGCTTCATTGTTGGAGTCATCCGGAGGGAGGAGGTCTGGTCAGCAGGAGAGGGCATCGGGGGCAGAGAGGAGGCATCCAGGAACGTGGATCATTTTGTAGTCGAAATTGGTGAGGTCAAGAAGCCAGCGGGCTTGTCGCCAGTTGAGTTTCTGAGGTTGGTGGAAATAAGTGAGGTTTTGATGATCAGTGAAGACCTGGACGGGAAAAGGGGAGCCCTGGAGGTAGTGCCGCCGGGCCTTGAGCCCTCAGATGACAGCAAGGAGTTCTCGGTCATAGATGTCGTAATTCCGCTCGGCTGGGGAGAATGCTTGGGAGAGGTAAGAACATGGATGCCAGTCTCTGTTGGTGTCAGTCTGAAGAAGTACTCCCCCTGAAGCAAATTTGGAAGTGTTGGTGGTGACAGCAAAGGGTCAGGCGGGGTCAGGGAGGTGGAGGAGGGGTTGAGAGAGGAACAGTCATTTCAACGAGTCAAAGGAGTTCTGGCACGTGGGGGTCCAGTTCCAGGGGTGGTCCTTTTTGGTGAGGTTTAGGAGGGGATGAGCAACATTGGAGAAGTCAGGGATGAACTGCCGATAGAAGTTGGCAAATCCAAGGAAGGAGCAGATGTCCTTTACTTTGGCTGGAGTAGGCCAGGATTTGATCCCATCGAGTTTGACGGGGTCCATGGCGAGGCGATCTGGGGAGACAATCATCCCCAGATATTCTACTTCGGAGGCGGCAAATTGGCACTTTTCGAGTTTCAAGTG